>BHFT01071866.1:0-14223 GCA_004320025.1 Laticauda laticaudata | reverse complement strand
GAACATAGCCCAAGCCGCGGCAGCCCTTTATATAGTGGCTTGCCTGCGGCTTGTGGCCAATGACACTCATTTAACTGTTCCCACCCTTTGGTGGCTTCCCGGATTGGTTCTTAATCAACCAATCTGTAAATGGCCTTTTCGGCCAAACAGAACAAGGGACTTGGAACATATCAAGTTCCTTACAGAATAGAAAGTGTTTGTGGAACCTTTATGCACTTCAACATGTATTCAATAAAAATACTCATCTTTTACATTGGATAGCACAGTAGTATTTTGTTCTATGTACATTTAACATGGATACAGCAGTACAAAGCTATTTATTTGGACAGTTATTTAGATATCAGGGGAAAGAAGAGTCAACGTCCCACACATTTTTTACTACTGCAACTCTTCTAGAAGTCTTGATATTTTTTCGACTCTTCTGATGTTTTTCAAAAGGATGTTATTGTGGTAACACTTTTGCTCAGAAAACTAAAAAATATATACCAGCTGTTTGTATAAACATGTGCATGTGGGAACATGTATATAAGTCTTAACATGAGCCTTATTTAAATCAATAATATGCATTTTTTTTGCTAGGAACTAAAGATACACTGTTTAATGTTAATCCAGTAAGCATCTGTGTCTGATCTATCCATATATTGTTCCTTATCAACAGATACAGTAACAGATCAACAGATCAACAGTAACTATCAACAGATACTGTGCACTGTGTATTTATTTATCTGCATTCATTTCAGTTGGGTTTCAAACTGGGATATAGTTCAAAGACAGCCATGCTTGATGATGACCTTTGGGACAAATGGAATGTCTGCCGAAAGTATCCATTGTGATACTCAATGATCTCTCAGTGCCTTTTGATATATTGCTCACAATATCCTTCTGGACCTTCTGTGAAAATTGAGAATTGGAGACCCTGAGTTGCAGTGGTTCATTGCCTTCATCAGTGGTTGGTTGATGTTAATGAAGGAAATGTTATGCATGTGATTCCCCATTTGTGGGGTGCTTCAGAGCTTGGCAGTCTCCCCTCTGCTGTTTCACATTTACATGAAAGGATTGGGTGAGGTTATCTATAAGTTTATGTTTACTATCATTAGTATGTTGATGATACTAAGTTTTGTAGCTCAACCCTGAGCTGTGCAGATGAATCTGTCAATGTACTGATCCAGTGTCTGGAGGCTGTTCAGGTGTTGATGGCACAGAACAGGCTTTAGTTCAATCCTGCCCAGACTAACTGGTGGTGTTTGACACAGACACATACCGTTCAGATGAGGAAAATTTCTATCATTGGTCTTGAATGGGATAAAAGTTTCCCATTTTAAACTGGTGCATAGCTTTCTAGATTTCTAGCTACACATACCCTGGTAATCACATGACTGCTTTATTTCAATATGCTTGCCATCTGCTTGCCATCTAGGTAATCTGAAAGCTATAACTGGTGAAATACACGGTGTGTATAGTCATGGATAGCTCTTAGCATGCTCATGTGTCACCACTGCTATTCAATCAGCATTGTTTTCCAGATGTAATTCATGATGCTGACCATTACCTATAAAGTTTTTCCTGGACTAGGGCCTGAATACCTGGGGAACTGCCTATTTCCAACTGTTTCTGCCCACTATGCATATTCTGACAGAGTGGGTTTGCTTCAGGTCCCTTCTATTAAATGTTGTCATGTTAAGAGACTGAGGAAATATATTTTGTAGATCACAGACAAGATATATGGACAGTGATATTTCTCTTTAGCATTTTAAAAAAAACTTAAAAAGTTGTTTTGGTCTTAGTCTTGGGGTTTATGTGTTTGTGGGGCCTCTAGTTTGTAAATTAATGTGTGTGTGTGTGTGTGTGTGTGTGTGTGTGTGTATTTTAAGAGGCATTTGGTTCTAGTACTTAAGTCATCAGGCTAGAAATCAAGAGATTCTGAGTCCTGCCTGAGCAATGAAAGTCAACTAGATGATTTTGGGTCAGTCATATTCTCTCAGCCCAACTCACCTTACAAGTTGGTTGTTGTGGTAGACAAAATAAGAGTAGGAAGGAGTATTAGCTATGTTCTCAGTCTGAACAAGGTGTATCAAACTCAAAGTCTACAGGCCAGATTCAGCCTCAGGTAATTAGATCTGGCCTGTGGGACCAGCCTGGAAATAGCAAAGGACCAGCCTGTGATGTCTCTGCTAGTGGTCCCCAAGGCCCATTTTTGGCCTGTACAGCTTCCTGAAGCCGGCCAATATGGGAGAGGGGCTAAAATGGAGTCTTTGTAGACTGCATCCAGCCCTCCAAGGCTCTGTTCAGGCCTCCAGAGGCCTCCCCAGGCCTGTCATAGCTGAAATGGTGCCTCCATCAGCTGCCTCCAGCCCTCCCCACCCCACTCCCATGGCTTTACTATACTTACTTTTCAAAGAGCTGAAGAAGAGGCTGACCCACATGGCAGAGAGGTCAAAGTCTTTTATTCAGATGCCCGTGAAGCTGTAAAAATGTGAGATGTAGGGAAAACAGCTTTCCCCATCTGAATAAAAGCCACTTCTCTGCCAGGAGAGCCTGCAGGCTTCATTTCTGGCCAATCTGGCAGGCAACGAGCAGCCTCCTGCTGACTGGCTAGTTTGAATGAGTAGCTTCAGGGATTGGGGAATTGCAGCCAATCAACAAGGGGCTTGCAGTTCACCTGATAACACAAAGGAAGCAAACTCCTTGCTGATTGGGTGTTGCTGCTACCTCACTCCCCAAAGCAGGAAGCTGTTGTGGCCCAATTGATGCCTTTTCTACTACCAGCTGACCACATGGGTCCAAGCCAAAGGTTTTTACACAGAAGCTGGTGAAAATGTTTTCCTTGCATCTCACATTCTTACAACTTTGTCATCATCTGAACTTTGGCTTTTCTGCCTATGCGTCAGTCTCTTCTGGAGCTCTAGAGATCTTCAAAAAGTAAGTAATCCATGGGATATGTGGTGAGGAGAAGTAAGTGGAATCTGGGACACTGGCAAAGCAGGCCCAGTCTGTGGGGACCCAGTGGTGCAGGATGGGAGGAATCAATTGTGGGGACCCCAGGGTAGTATAAGGTATCTCAGTGGATTGGGGGAGGCCTTGAAAGGATTGCTGCAGCACTAGGCCACCGCATGCTCTTCCCACTCTGAGATATGTCATGTGCATTTAATGATCTGCACATTTGATTAACAAATGCATTGGGAAAGCAGGGAGTGATCACATTCATTTAGCATGATTCAATCAAATGAATCAGGTTATGA
This sequence comes from Laticauda laticaudata, assembly GCA_004320025.1. NCBI lineage: Eukaryota > Metazoa > Chordata > Lepidosauria > Squamata > Elapidae > Laticauda > Laticauda laticaudata. The sequence goes on along the minus strand of BHFT01071866.1, from coordinate 10,984 downwards.
ATATAATTGGCAGACTCTGTTACATTCATACTTGAGGCTTACCTGTATAATGAGATGAGGGAGGTCTCAGGGAAGTCCTGCCTTAGCACTTGGCCACCACAGGTGCCCCCCCAGCATGATTCCCATGTTATGCCTACTATGACCATGACCACCATGATCATGCCCCCAGGCATGTCTTGCCCCTGACCCCATGAAGTCAAACTACCCTGATGCAGCCCTCAATGAAATCAAGTTTGACATCCCTGGTCTGACATATATAAAAATAATAAATGTGAGATTTATATAAATAAATCAGAAATTATATTATCAATTAATAACATGTACTTGAAAGGAAAATTACCTGATTTTGCATTTCCTGCCCTATGTCAAAAGAAAATGAATTGGAACAAACAAATTTGAGATCATCCGCACTTGCTCTTTCCCTTATTTACTTCTCTACCTTCTTTTTCATTAATGTGGCCAAAGTAGCCATTGGTCTCTTCCTTCTGAAAGTTTTCTCTCTCTCTCTCTCTCTCTCTCTCTCCTTCCCTCCCTCCCTCCCCCTCTCTCTTTTTTTTCCAGGAAAGCAACTGCCAAGAAGAAAAGTGGCAACTTCCAAGATCAAGTATGAAATGAGACATGATATCTGAAGTAGAATCAACTTTATATTTAAAATATTTAAAAAAAATATTTGATCCTAAAGAACCCTTTCATTTATTAAAAATTGTGCCTTGTTCGTATATTTATATCTCATCCTTTAGACATACAATGCTACATATGATTATTAGGTGAGCATTATTTAGGTACCTGAAGATAGCAAACTATACAATACCCATGACACATTTGTCATTTGACTTCTTTAGGAATATTTGGCATATGCAATGGTCTAGATTAAAAAAAATAGCAAGGAGTTGCCAATACAAATGACAAAGAAATATATTTGGTATGAACTTATACTTCAAAAATCAATATGTTATGTAAGTTCTATTATGTACTAAAATCTGGACAAAATTTACATCTTAAGCACAATAATCATATACATTAAGAATAGGTATGGACAAAACCATTTACCATATGTTACCAAAAGTTCCTTCCTGGATCTGGCTGTTCTAGACAATTTTTATTAGGTTTCAAATCTTCTCTTTCAAGTACCTTTCCTTTTTCCAGTCAGGAATCAGACTTGGATATTGAATCGACTCTTGGTTAACTTCTGATAGGAGCAGGGTGGGAACAGGTTATTTGTCCTTGTTTGTCTTGATTTCTTATCTACTTTTGATACCAGCAACCATGATATTCTTCTGAACAGGCTTTGGAAATTTGGATAGATAACACTTTCTTCTTATAGGGATGATGCTAGTCAATGTTGATAGAGACAGACAGGTCTAGTCTTGACACAGTGCTAGTCCTCTGCGATATAGTTCCCCAGAAATCAGGTGCACTTTGACCCCACTGTATTTTTTCTAAGATTTTGAAGACCTGGTTTTGTTCTAGAGCTTGGGGCCTTGTAAAGCCTATATGCTAATTGTTGTTGGTTGGTTTTCTTGACTTGGTGATGCTAATTGTTGTTGGTTGGTTTTCTTGACTTCTGTCTATGATTTATGAGTCAGAACTAAAACTGTTGTCAAAAATTCACTTAAACCCTTAACACTAAAAGCCAGCTTTCTTCACCTCAACTCATACTCTGGGAAGCAACATACCTTAAGAACATTAAATTAACAAAGCTTTGTTGAATGTTATTCATAATGATGTTATTTATATTATGTATAAATCTACATGTTATTTATAATGATGTTATATTGCTTCTATTTTTTTTAAAGATATTGTTAGTCATCCATACTTTTTTATTTAACATGGATGAACATACCACAACAAACACACATAAAATATATATACAAATTTTGGGGAAGATTTTTTTTTACCCAAAAAATAAGACAAAAGGCCAAAATATCAGTACTGAAAAAGTAGCACAGAGAAACTGAAGCAGAAGAGTTGGATATTTTTTGACACATAATTTCTCTAGAGATGCCAGAAGGAGGAACCAGTATTCCAGAATACAGAATGTCAAATAACTCCCTCCAAAAATGTGGTTCATGGAATTGATATACTAAAAAGTTAGATATGGATACGTTATCCATTTCTTCAATATTTCATACATGCATACATACATGATAGCAGTCCATATGTACTTATTTTTTATATTTTGAACATTAGAGATGGATATTTAATATTAGGGATGTGTATTTCTCCCCAGTTCTTTCACTTCTGTGTATATGACCAACCAAGAAAACAGCAATTAACTGTCTAAATGACTACAGACCTATCGTGTTAACATCAGCAGTGATGAAATGCTTCGAAAGACTGGTTCTCCAACCTTAGGACATGCCTCACACCAGACTTTGACAAACATAAGTTTGCCTACAGGGGAAACAGGTCAGCAGACGATGTCATAGCTACTACCTTACATTCTGTAGCGAACCATCAAGAGAAACCCGGAAACTATGTGAGGATGCTTTTCACTTGACTTCAGCTCAGGCTTCAATACTATCCTGCTGAGCATTCTTATTAAAAAGCTGATTGACTTGGACTGTCCCTTTTCCATCTGTGACTGGATCAAAGACTTTCTGAGGAACCGACCACAAACAGTCAGGGCTGAGTCTGTCGTACGCACCTCCCTGAAGCTTAGCATTGGCTCTCCACAGGGCTGTGTGCTCAGTCCATACCTGTACTCATTGTACATACATGATTGTGTATCATCTGACCCATCCACTGTGATCATTAAGTACACAGATGATACTATGGTATTGGGTCTCATTATAGATGGAGACAAAACAGCGTACAGAGGGGATATTCAAAAATTATCCTCATGGTGCATAGAAAATAACTTGCATTTAAACATGAGCAAGGCAAAGGAAATGGTGTTAGATTTCCAGGAGAGAGAGGAACCCGCCCCACGTTACATCTGTTTAGGGTCTTACAAAAGAATAAAGTGGAACAATGACTGATGATCTTCTTTTACTGATCAACAATAGAAAGGGTCCTCACATATTGCATTATGGTGTAGTATGCTGGCTTGACAGCCTCCGATAGAAAGACATTACAGAGGGTGGTGAGCACAGCACAAAACATTGTGGGATGTTCCTTGATACCACCTCTAGGGCTCACTGCATTACAAGAGTGAGGAAAATTCTCAGGGATGACTCCATTCCAGTCAGCACTTCTTCACTCTCCTACTATCTGGTAGGAGATATAGAAGCACAGCCAGCTGCACCAACAGGCTGAAGAACAGTTTCTATCTGTGGGCTGTCAGACTTCTGAACGAAAAATAACTTCATGTCAACATAGTATGATAGACTTGTGGTAATGGTGTGTTGTGCAACAAGGTCAAATAGTGTGATAAGATTGGAACTGTGTTAGGGACTTCTGTCCTCACTGTGAGTTGTGGAGGTGCATGAAGGGAGGTTCAGACAATTTCATTTTGTACACATGTTGTACTCTGACAAGGTAATAATAATTTGCCAGCAGAGAGGGGGAAAAAAGGGGAAATGCCAAATATAAGAATGAAAAAAACAGCAGGTCATGGCTATTACATGAACATCTGGTTGGATGCTAACTGCATTTCATTGCCTGTATCCATGGCAATGACAATAAAGTTGAATTTAATCTAATCTAATATTTTTATTTGCTTTAGAAGAAAACACTTGTCAATTTTCAAGAGATATTCAAGCAACATTTTTCTCCACTTTTTAATCTTGCTATATTTTACATTTTAGTCATTATTTTGTCTTATTATTTTCCATTGTGATAAATTCTGTGACAGTACCTCATTAACTGAAGGAGTTTGTGTGAGGAAATAACTTACAAAAAAACCCACCACCTTGTACTAGCTATTATATCAAGTGGTGCCATTGTAAGCCTTGAATGTTTGGAGATACACAAGTAGTGTTATAAATAATTATATGTACATTCAAAGAAAGGTGAACATTCAGATATAACTGTCCTACTGTATATGATTTATGAGTCAGAACTAAAACTGTTGTCAAAAATACACTTAAACCCTTAACAATTAAGAAAAAAAGCCAGCTTTCTTCACCTCAACTAGTACTCTGGGAAGCAACATACCTTAAGAACATTAAATTAACAAAGTTTTGTTGAATAATACATTATAAAGCATTCTACAGTACAAAATAATATTTGCTGAATATTTTGTAAATATGATAGTACCTTTTAGCATTATGGATACAGTACAGGTGTTCCTCAACTTACAGCCTACTTCCTACCATGTTTCTCCAACAATATGGCCTCCACCAATAGGAAGGCCCAGCATGATTTCTTGGCATGAGGTGAAATTAACCCCCACCCCCAAAATTTAGGCCTATTTAATTCATGCATTTCCCCGCCATTTCTAACATCGTTCATTAAAACTATATGAAGTGAAGAGTAATGGGGGGAAAGGGGAGGAGAAAATTTGCCTTTAGAAGCACCCTGCATGTATCCTAGGCTAGAATACCCCAATCTACTACTGATAGAACATCGGCCGATAGAAGCTCCCCGAAGGTAGAGTCACCAGCCACTTCTATCGGCTGATAGAAGTGGCCTCGGGCGAGTGCCCACGTGCACTCCCCTTGCCATAAAGCTATTTCTATAGAAGGTCCCCAAAAGCAGAGTCACCAGCCGCTTCTATCGGCCGGTAGAAGCGGTCTTGGGGCGGATACCCACACATGCTACCTTCACCACAAAGCCATTTATATTGGCCGATGGAAGCTCCCAGAAGGTAGAGACACCAGCCACTTCTATCGGCCAGTAGAAGCAGCCTCAGGGTGAGTGCCCCACACACACTCCCTTTGCCATGAACCCACTTGTACCGGCTGATAGAAGCAGGGAAAGAAATTAAGTCACCCCCCAAAAGACGTCCTAGCCTGGGACGCCCAGCACAGCTGACAGGTGGGCCCTCCTTCCCGGTGGCAGAGCTCTCAACAAGGCAGTGAGCGCCTCCCCGCCGGACCCTCCGCTCATCCCACCAGGGCCGTGTCAGAGCCTTGCGGGCTGGGCAGAGCCAGGAAAGCGAGCTGCGGGTGCATGCATGCCTCCTTCTGCTCCTCGTTCCCAAATCTCACCCGGGTGAGCAGCGCTTCGCTTGCTCTGCAAAGCCGCGGCTTCCTCACCTCTCAGCAAGCAGGAGGAACCGGCTGCAGCCACCTCCTCCTCAGCCGCAGCACAGACATTGACCTTGCAGGGAGAGAGAGCGAGAGAGCGGTAGAGATCCTTTCAGGCGAGCGCCTTCCCTTGGAAGGCGGCAATGGGAGCACCTGAAGCCAAGTGTCTCCTCAGGGCTCCGGTTACAGGGAGGAGCCCTGACTGTTGGCACATGGCTGTGCCAAATGCCGCGGCGTTTCTCTAACACCGCAGCAGCAAGGGAGAAGGGAAAGCAACGGTGTCAGAAGGTCTCCTGAACCCCAAGCTGTCACTGTCCGCCCACCCAAGGATGCAAGGGGGGGAATTAAGACACACTTTTCTAACTTTGAAAGAAGAAAAGATGTTGAAGAGGCTTTTTCAAAACAACGAAAGTTAGCCAATAGACAAAAGTTAGAGGTGATCAGTGAAAAAAATTAAAATGGTAGATAGTTTGGTTTCCTGGGATCAAAAATAAGAATGAATGGTATATTGAAGAAGTAAAGAGGTAAATCTAATGAGAAAGGCAATGATAAACTTAAAACAAGATTAGTATTTCGTATACAAGTAGTATTTTTTTTTAAAACCAGACTAACTGGAAATATACTTTAGAGAGATAGAAGCCAAGCTGAACCAGAAAGAATCCATGTCTAACTCTTGCTTGCTTGCCCAGCCAATTGTATTTTCTAGTGATCATGATGGTTAATAAGCTTAATTGTATTATTGATTTTTGGACTAAAACATACATATTAAACTACCTGAACTCAGAAATGCATGGGAATGCAACAACATGTTAGAATAGACTAAATACAGGGGTGTCACCTGGTGCCCCATGGACCGGTTGAATCATGTGCAGGCCATGCCTGGCTCTGCAAAGGCAAAAAAGTTGCAATACGTCATGTCACATGACTTGATTGAGTTTGACACCAATGGACTGAAACAATGGTGAGGCAAAGATGAGAATATTAAAGAATGACTGATACATAAAAATACCATGAGTCGGAGAAGGCGGAGCTTCGTCTCGGTGCTACAGCTGCGATCTCGGGGCTCTGAGATCGCAGCTGATATTTTCGCCCACTGGTCGGTCTAACGACCAAACGTCCCGTAAGAGACGGGGATTGGTGAAGGGCCACAGTCCCAGGATCCCAGAGATATCGCGAAAATCTCTGGTTTGATCCGGGAGCAGCCCCTTTGCGGCAGCGAAAGACAGCCTCAAGCTGCTGAAGCCGGGGACAGCTCCGAAAAGAAAGTGTTTGAGCGAGTGTGTGTCGATTTGGGAGAATTTCTTTATTGAATTGCAAATTTGACTGAAGTTTGAAAGGACACCGACAAAGAAGAAATCGTGACTCTTATTTTGTTTGACTGGAATTGGTTGAAGCGGCCTTTTTTAAGTGATGTCAAATTGAGGTTTGGATTTTACATTCATTTTTTTTTTTCCTGAGGACTTTATGTGACTTTGTAAGGTAACCGGATGATAATTTTCTGTATATATATTTTCATGCTTCTTTTGATATTTTTAATTCTCTTTAGGATAGAGGCCCTTTGTTTATTTCTTTTTTTTCTTTTTCTGTTTGTGTCTTTTATAAATATTTTTTCTCCTGGCTGGGGGGGAAAGAGTATGAAAGAGACTGTTGCAACAGCTGCAACTAGAGAGTCTTGAAAAGTATTTTTATTGACTGGGGAGAAAAGCTGTATAAACACTCTTTCCAAAGGACATTTTAATTGATAAGATTAGAGGCAGAACCACAGTAAAATATTATTACGTGCTTTCTTTGGACTCTTATCAAATTAGTTCAACATTTGAAGCTTGGCTTTGAAAGCTGCTGGAGAAGAAGAGTCATAATAAGATGCTTGGATAAGAAATAAAGTCATGTGCAATATATATAATATGTATAATTATATTATACTTGTGAAAATTCCTGCTCGCCACGACCTTTTTGTAAAATTTTAAACTCTAAGTATTTTGCTTTAATTTTAAAGTGGAAAGGCCTTCAGAGTTTTCTTTTTTTTTTTTTGTTCTTTGCCTTCTTCTGCTCTCTTATCTATGTTTCTTGGATCCTTTGCTTTTCCTTTCTGAATATTTTTTTCTTTTTTTCTTCTCTCTTCATTTTTTTCTTTTTATAGTGATTATTTTCAATTTGACTAGAGTCTAGAAGAACCTGAAGACCTTTCCTTTTCCCTTATTTCCTTTTCCTCTTTGGTTCGGGGCTTTTTACTGTTGGACTCTTTTTATTTTGGACGTTAATTGGCTACTACTATCAGCTGGTTAAAAGTCAAAAGAAGCAATCTGAAGCTTGGAAGCATTTAAAATGAAAGCAGGATAACCAAATAACTGGCATTTCTGCTTCTCCTCTGCCTTCCCACCATCTGATGACAACATTTAATTCATGACAATGTTGAGCAAGATAAAGAACAAGAAAAAGATAAATCTAATCAGATAGCTTAGCAAGGAATCCAAGAAATTAAGATAAAAATATGCTGCCACATTGAACAAAAATAGAGAAGAAATGTATGAAAACCTTAACAAATGTGGGGAAATTGAGGAGAATTCCAAAAAATCGAGAAGAAGCGGAAAACAATAGAGAGAGAAAGATTGGAAATATTGATACTAGGATTAAGCGGTGGTAGAACAAGAAAAAGTGGGATTTGAGGTGTTGAGAGAGGAAAGGTCAGAAATTTTATCTTAGATTCAAATTAGAAGAGGAAAAAGGAGAAAATCTGGCTGCAGATAAGATAGAAATGTTGGCTGATGTTCTGGAAACTACAGAGGAAAGATGAGGATGAGTAGAATGAGGCTATATCGGTTTATACAAGATATGCGAATGAAGAAATAAATTACCAAGGACAGTCCATATTAGATTTACCAAAAAATCCATCAAATACACAAATATTACAAGCTCGGTAAGAGAGGAAAACATGAAACATAAGGCAAGAGATTGTGGTTTAAACAAATTACCTAGAAGAGGAGAGAGATTGAGAAGAGAATACGATTTCTGACTAAATCCTACTGGAAAATGATAGTGAAACTTAGATGCTGATACCAAAGGATTAATCTTTAACATGTGCAGTAGCAGAGACATAGAATTGATTCAATTGAAAAGGCAGAACTTTTCTACCGCAAATTTATTTGGAAGAAGAAGAGAGGAGTCAGAGAAAAGAGTCTCATTAATTTGAGTTATGAGGATACAACCCGAGATTGAAAAGAGAAAGGAGTTGTAGGGTGGACACGTATGATCAGAAAGATACAACGTGAAGAGATGAGCCACGAGAGCTGTAGATCTAAATATAGAAGCATAATGCATGGGAAGAAAAAAACTGATTACAATGAATATAATGGACTTAAACTCAGGCTGTTTAAAAAAAGAAAACCTCTTCATAAATTAGAGAAATTAAAATCTGATATAATTTGCCTTACCAAAAGCTCATATTATAAAAACAACATGAGCAATTGTTAAACAACCAAAATTAGGGAGAAATATTGTACTTCTTTGACTCAAATGTAAAGAAAAAGAGGAGTATGGTTCTCTATGATTAAGAGGATTTCAGCAAAACTGATCTACACGGATTGAAGACAAAGCAGAGTATTAATGGTGGAAATAATGGGACCAATAATAGAATAATACTCTCTGATGCAATTTATGCCTCCGAATATAAACAGAGAAGAGTTTTAAAACTACATATGGAAATAATTAGACGACTGTATGTCAATATAACTTATGATGGGGATTTTATGGAATTTGTGGACAATAAAGTTGGACATATAACAACAACAATAAAACAAAATAGAAGATTCTCACCTTAAGAATTCCGTTTTTTAAATGAACAGAATGCATTACTTAAAAGATATTTGGAGAGAAAGAACGTTAATTTAGAACAATATACTTTTTACTCTAATATGACATTATATCATGGTCAGATTAGATTATGAATTTGGATTCTCAACAGAATTTAATATCACTATTCAAGAAAACAAGCAGTGAAATAAATACCTGGGCAGATTCATAGATCCCAATGACAATTAAATGGAAAGGTACAAAAAAAAAAAATCGAGATGGACATTAAATAACACTATTTTAAAGGAGGAAAGACTTTATAGCAATGGATGGAGAAGGAATTAGTCTTTTTCTTTAAAGAAACAAAAAAGAAGATACTCAATAACAGAATGATCTGGGATACAATGAGGTATATGCTAGAGTTGATAATAGATTATAAAAGAAAAAAGAATTGTTAGGAAAAGACAAGCCTCCAAAGACCTTGGTGAAGACGAATAAGAAAGACTATGAAAAAAAATTACAGAAAATGCAACAGAAAAAACGGTATTATTAAATTGAAACTGGATGCTAATTAATCATTAGAATGAATTAAATAGGGAAAATGAAGAACTGGCACAGAAAATTACGAAACTTAAACGAATTATTTTGAAGATGCAAAATAAACCAGGTAGGATGGGTGTAGCATATAAACTGTAGAAAGGAGAAGGAACTCAAGAAAAATATTGAAACTAATAGAATGAATCAAGGCCAGAGTCTGTTGTGGTAATAAGGAGAAAAGAATTATTCGAGATTTTTACGGCAACTATTATAAACAAGAGAACTTTGATGAGGATAAAATTAAATCAGTACTTACGAATGTTAAACTTACCGAAGATACCTAAAGAGACTGAAGAAATGTGTAAAGTAATATAACAATGATTGGAATTTAAACGAAGCATTTAAGAAGACAAAACAATGGCGAAAGCACCAGTCAGATGGGCTCCCGGCAGAATTCTATAAAGAAATTTCAAGAATCATTGAGCATACCCATTGTTACGAAGTTATGAATGAAGTTATGTTAAAGACGATGACACCCAAAACAGTGTCAGAGGCTTTATATACACTGTATTCCAAAAGAAGAGGCTGATCCGTTGCAAAATTAAGAATTATAGACCTATTTCCTTATTGAATGCGATTATAAAATCTTTGCTTCATTTTTAGCAAGAAAGATCTGAAAAAATATTTAAATATATTTTAATTCACTCAGATCAAAGATGGATTTTCTGCCAAGAACACAAATTAGAGACTAAATGAGAGTAATCTGGATACTTGAAGATTATAGGGCGTCATCCTGAGAAGCAAAATGGCTTGATTTTCTAGATGCCTCAAAGGCTTTGTGCAATAACGTGAACTGGAATTTACGTTATTGCACTATTGGAACAGTATGGGTTTTGCAGAAAAATTTATTGCAAGCAATATGAAGCCATATATAATAAACAGAACAGCAAAGGTAATGATGAGAGGGAGAATTTACAGATCTTATTAATATAAGAAAAGGCACAAGACAAGGTGTCCGTCTATCTCCTTTGTCTATTCGTATTGACTTTGAAGGTGTTAAATAGAAATATTAGGGATGAAAAGTATAAAAAGAATGAAAATTAAAAAAGAGAATTTAAACTAACAAGCTTTTGCTGACGACTTAGCTTTATTCTGGAAGACCCCGTTAGAGATAACCGCTCCAAAGTTATTGGTAAAAGATAGAGAACAAGTGGTTGAGATGGCTGCTGAAGATAAATAAAGAAAAACAAGAATTCTAACAAAAAATAGTGTATTGAGACAAAGAGAGAATTGAACAGATTCTTTGATAAATTCAAGTTACAAATACAGGTAAGTATCTGGGATATATTTGACGGCAAGATGTTAGCACATTAAAAGAGAATAGTTATTACTAAACTCAAACAACAGACTAATTATAGATTTGAAAGAAAATGGGAAAACTTGCAATTGTCATTAATAGGAGCAATTTCAACAATTAAAGAGAATATTTAACCCAGAATTTATTCTCTTTCAAACAATACAATTAG
>BHFT01071865.1:0-14711 GCA_004320025.1 Laticauda laticaudata | reverse complement strand
GAAACAACGGATGCAACATTTTTCTCTTCCGTTGTGTCCTTTTGGCATCCGTTGGGCAGTGTGACAGGGCCTTAAGTCTGGGATGGTTTTTTTAAACTTCCCAGTCAAGTCTACGGATTTCTGAAATCCTGATGTTGTTTTTTTATCTTTCTCGGAGAATGTTGTTTTTTGTTTTCTACCATGAAGAAATACTGCATTCTGTCATTTTTCCCAGCAAGCACAATTCATTTTAACCAGATTCAGTTTTCACTTCCAAGGCTGGGACAGGAGCAGTTATTCCCAGGGGAAGACTACTTAAGCATAACTATAATCGTTTCATAAGCACAAATGAACTAGGAAAGAGGAGTTAGATTTACAGTTCTCAATAAGGTGGTCTTTGGAGACACTAGATATAACCTCTCATTGTACATACCCAGCATAGCTTGTAGACCCCATTGGGTTTGAGAAGGTTGATCTGGCAACCAAACTAGCACTATCAGAAGTGTTATGGAAATTACAAGATCTTGGTCCATGAGCAGGAAAGCAGAATATTATTTTCTGAAAATTATTTACATATTACAATAATAGGATGGTTTGAGAATTCATGTGGATGGACTGAATCATTCAGTCTGTCTGTAGTGTTTGCACAAAGTGTTGTATTATATGTGGCAGCAAGAGGGAGAAAAGACTGAAAGAAATATAATGCACACATTTGTGGGTGGCAGAAGCCTGAATGCCTGGTTTAAGTTTACAGATAGAATTGTTTGGAAAGTCACACTATCATCTCAGAACCCCAAGGAAGTCCAGAATCCAGGAGAAGATAGATTCTATTATGTAAAGAACACCCAGGATAATGTTAGCATCTAATTTCAAGGCCTACCACCAAAATAGTAGCGAAGGAGGTGGAAACTATACTTCCAGAATTTAAGACAGAAAGGCACTTCTGAGCATTTATTGAATTCAGCCTAGGAATTTCAGATCACTAACACTAAAAGTTAGGACACTAACTTTTTCTAATTCACATCCCAATTTAGAGAAGAGACAACTGGGATTTATAATGTCTTGCTGATATATTGCAAATTGTTCTGAGCTGAACAATCTTGTGCTTATCTGTGATGGAGAAAACTTTTGGGAAACAACTGTTTTTTGTCCTGCCAAAACTTAAGATAATTTCTGGGCAACAGTATAAATATTCTAGATTTGTATTTAACAATGGCCCCAATAAATGCTAAATGTACATAGTTAGTATTTATTTTTGCAGAGCACAAAGTAAAGATTTTTCATGATGTATATCAGAATAAATGACAGAAAAAAAGTGAAAATTGCAGAGGAAAATGTGGTACCCTAAGGCCACATATACACAGAGAGATAATTTCATATGATGCCCCTTTCCTCTGGGTTAAACCCTAAGTGGTAATTAAAATAATAGTGTTCGTTTAGTTGATCTTTATTCCCGGGAATGACACAGAGGAAACCATACTGTTTTCTTAAGCACAGTACTGAAAAAGTTTGCCATTGCTTTCTTCTCATCTATTCTACACTTAAGAGATTTCCTGGAGATTACCTTTCCAAGCACTATGGAGATCAGGCTGTTTAGCTTTTTGAGATCAGTCATGGCTGGCTAAATGCTGCAGTTATGTTCTTTATAGCTGCCACACAGAGGTCATAGTTTGCTTTGTTTATAAAAAGAGGATCTCATATATGATAGAGTCATACAGGAGCATATTCTTCACATGCACATTTTATTTATTTGTTATTTTAATTTAGAAAGACTTCAAATAGATTACAGATTTCCATATTGATGCAGATTAAACATTATAAATATCAATAAAATATAAGGATTATTATAAAATACAGTAGCTTTAGACCATCATAACTTTTCACATATTCTTCTTCTAAATCAGTTTTAACTATGGGTTCTGTGGACGTTTTAAAAATAGGAAGACTAAATTTAACATAACGTCCAGGGTTCAGAGATTAAAAAATGTAGGTGGCTTTGGCAGAGACTGGAAGAGGCAGAAAGATAGAGATGGATGGGCTCCTTGTTGAGAAACAGTTGTGGCTAAGAACTACATTAACCACAAACTCTGTGAAATCCTGTTATTTAGGGAACAGATTCCTAAAAAAAGGAAGAGCTGGGGAAATCATACAGTACTGACTAATGGACCCAAACCCACAATTCCTGGGAGAAGAAAGGCTTGGAAGTTGTTCCGTTTGGATAATAAAGGTACATGAGAACGGTGTTCCAACAAACAGCTCTTTATTTAAACAATTTAGTGATTTGTAGCAGAACCTTTGCCGAAGCTGCGGCAGCCCTTTTTATAGTGGCTGCTCGTGGCTTGCGGCCAATGACAGTTCTTTGAGAATTTCCGCCATCAGACAGGCCAATCGCAATGGTGCTTTATTGACCAATCCTACTGCGGCCTGCTCGGCCAATCAGATTTAGTTATTTGGAGTCTTCTAATTTCTATACACAACACCCCTCTCCACTTGGTTTCGTCCAACGTGCGTAACGTAGTCACGCAGGTAGGTGGGGCTTTTGCGGGTCCTACTTGACCTGCGCAGCTCCAGTCTCAGCGTCAGGTCTCTCCATTGCGTTCGGTCAGGATTGCCCTTTTCTCCGCAATCTTCTTCCATAGGAACCTCCTGAAAGGATAGTCAGCCTTGCTGCTCGCCGCCATGGCGTCTCTCGAGCTGGTTGAGTTGGCTCTGCCGCCTCCTCCTGGTTTGTCCGGGTTGTCGAGCTGGGGCCTGGCCTGTCTCCTTCCAGGAAGGCCTCACCTTGCTTCCCTGCCTGACCCCGGTTCTCTTCTCACGCAACGTCGTTCTATGGGTAAGCTGCTCTTTTTGTCGTTAACTGCGGTTCTAATTCGGGTCTTTGTGTGTGTCTTTGTCATGTTATCTGGGTGGATAATCTCTCCCTTTTTTATATTTTTGTTCTGGATTTTCCCCCCCCCTCGGTGTTTTTGCATTGTTTGTTTGGGGGTGTTATTTGCGGCGGTGCTTTCGGAGCGAGCTAGATAGCGTTAGTTATCTGCGTTACTATGTCCTAGACGAAGCTGTGTCGATGTGCGCTTTCCATTGTTCTGCCTTCATCTAGTGTAAGGCAGTATGACCGGGGCCTTTGTGATGTTGAGTAACTGTGCTGGAAGCCATAAATGGATCCCCCGGTAAGATTTTTTGCCTAGACTAAGTCTCCAATGGCAAGAGGAGCGATATTACTTGAGAGTCAGAGGGTTTCACAGGTGTAGGTGGGGTATAGTCTATCGTAGGGTAAGGAACACAATTTTCTACCCATGATGAGTTTCTCCTGGGCTTTGTTAAGTGGTTGTGCTAGGCGGTGATATGCTGACATGTAGCCAGTTTGTTTAGGTCTATCTTGAAATGTCCCTCAGTGTCCCAGTTTATCTAGGGCTTCTTTGGTATAACAAACCCATAGACGTTTTCAGCTCATCATTTTGAAGCAGGATGAGCCGGCGCTGTTAGGCATGTCGGATTGCCTTTGTGCAGCTAGGTAATGCTCAAAAACTAAAGCAGTAAACTGCGGGGCCATTGTCAGATATTACTACATCTGGCAGTCCATCGTGTAGCAAAAAGTTGTTTCAATTGTTTATGACTGCTCAGTAAGTTGTGGACGCCATAAGAATAACCTCTGGCCAGTTTGAATAAGCGTCAACAATTATCAAATATGTGTTCCCTTTTGTTGGCCCCAGCAAAATCAATATGGAGTCTCGACCATGGGCCTCTTGGGAGTTTTCCCATTCTAGGACTAGTGCAAGAGGGGGGAGGGCCTTGATTCTGGCATCATTGGCATGTTGCCACTCATTTTTCAATGTCTTCGTCCAAGCCTGGACACCAGATGTAACTCCTGCGCCAGGGCTTGCATTTTTACATTTGCCCGGGGTCCCTCATGCAACATGTACAACCACTTCCTCCCGGCAACTTTCTTTGGAATTACCACCCTGGTCTCCCCATAGTATTTACAAACCCTTTTCAATGGAATTATCTTGCCAGTGCGAAAAGTTTAAAAGTCTCACCTCTATACCTCATGGCCAGCCCTTAACCGACCCAATGCAGATCCGCAGCTGTCAGCAGGTCTTTCCGATAGCTTTAGCGACGTCTGTTGCAGTTTAGTGTAGGTTCGGCCATGTCTCAATCTGAAGGGTTGAGATGCGTGGGAAGCTGGGTCATCTTTCCTTGTCGGGCAGTGGAGAAACGCTTAAGCACATCCGCCAGGGTGATGGTTTTCCTGGGCATGGGATGGAGTGGTTAATTGTATGCAGCGAGGAATTCTGACCATTCTCGTCATTCTGGCACAGATGTTCCGGGGTTGGTTTGTTCCCTGCGCCCAGAATTTGCTAGCAGGGTTATTGGTCTGTGATAATAAGAAAATTCCTGACATAATAAAGGCATTCGTGGAATCCTTGATGCCTGCTATGATTGCGAGGCTTCTCGGTCAAGTTGGCTGTCAGTCCTTTCAGATTCTTGACAAGGCATTTTGGAATAGAAGGCAATTGGTGCTTTCTCTGCCATCTGATAGCTTGTGGCTCAGTATGGGTGCCGCATTTCCAAAAGGCGAAATGGTATCACAGGTGACTGTCAGTGGCAGGGTGTTGCTGTATTGTATATAAAACGGTTTTGGATTGTTAATAAGTCCTTTATGTTTTTGGAATGCTGCTTGTTCTTGGTGCCCAATTCCAGACAGTTTTTTAATCCTAATAGCCGATGTAATGGCTCTGCTACGTTGCCTTTTGAGGCAGAGAAGCATTGTAGAAGTTAATGAGAACCTATAAACACTATGTAAGTCGTTGTGTTCTTAGGTCTGGTGGCGTCTTTAATTGCTTTATTTTCTTTTCAGTGGGGTGTATTCCCTTGCTCATCTATAAGGTAGCCTAAGGAATCGACATTGATTGCTGGCTAGTTTACATTTTTCTCGTTTATCTTTAAGCCCCTGCTTCCCTGAATCTTTGCAAGGACTTTCTCTTCAGTTTATCTTCTAATTGATTATTAGGCTTTGCTGTTGTCCCGTCTCTTTGCTTTGAATGTCTGTATCAGATTCTATAAGTATTCCATGATACCATTGACACGGTATGATCCGGAGTCTTTCTTCCATCTCACAGGGCTTTCCTGTCGATTTTATACTATTTATTCGGAACCGTTTAGCGCTTGCTGCCCTGGCATTTCTGATGATTATTGTTTGATGTGTTTATTCTCTCTGTTGTTCATTCCAGAGGTTTCTGTTCTCGGCCGGCTCCATCGGCTTCCGGCTTGTCTATCTTCGTTCTCTGGGGGGCGTTGATGCCATGCTCTTTTTGCGACTATAGCTCTTTTTTGGTTTCGGCAGACCCTTGACAATGTGCCCATTTCTACAAAATCTGGCAAATGGCATCCTAGGAATCTGCAATTTTGTGAGCCGCGCGGTGGTCCCCTCATGGCATCCAGCACACTGGAAATTCTCGCTCCTCCCTTTTTTTTCCGCCATGATTTCTTCCGACTGAAGGGGCCGTATGTAGTCTTCAATTTGTCTTATCATCCCACAGGTGTTCGCTCAGGGAGTCGAGGTCTTCATGGTGGGCGTCGCGGTGGTTGTTTTGGTTCCTTCCACTTTTTTTCTCGGGTTTGGTTCCATGGTTTCTGGCATTTTGTTGAGTTCATTCTAGGCGTTTATGGTGGCTGCGCGGAATTTCTTGTGCTGCTTCAGCGGGGTGCTTCTGCGATGGCCTCAGCCACTGTGATATTCCGGTCTGTTTATTAACTTGCTTTGAGTGTAGCGTCCTCCAATCCAAGGACATGTGGTCCTCTCATGGCTTTGTCCATGTTGAGGAAAATTCACAGCTCCTCCGATTAATTCCTTAGGGCTGTGCTACGAAATCTCCGGATGCTCTCATCTTCTTGATTTGTCTCGCTTATAGGAATTTTGTGACTTTTTAATTAAGGATTGGAGACCACACGGCGAATAATGGCTCATCAGCATTAGGTTAATTCTGGCCATGCCATTTTTTTACATACTGCGGTTTGGCTAATGCCTTGGCCCAATTGTTGAAAACGGCAAGGGCACAGGCTGCCGTTGAGGACATACAAAGCTCTCTCTCTGGTGGTTATTTCTTGTAGCCTCGTTGCTTTTCTAAGAACATTCAGAAAGCCGGTCAATGTATGACTCCCAATCTTCTTCGGCTGCGGGATTGAACGCGTTGTGGCGTGGCCGCCATAATGGTACTGGCCATTTTGCGCTTAGCTCAGTTACTTGTTGCCACTTGCCTTCGGTTCTCACTCTTCCTAGAACAATCCCAACTTCGGCCGCCAGTGTTCCATTTGGGATAATAAAGCGTACGTGAACAGTGTTCTAACAAACAGCTTCTTTATTTAAACAATTTAATGACTTGTAAGCGGAATCTTTGCCCGCAAGCCAACGCAGCCCTTTATTATAGCGGGCTGCTTGATGGGCTTGCGCAATTGACAGTTCTTTGAGAAATTCCGCGGCCGTCAGCACGGGCCAATCGCCAATGGGGGCTTTATTGACCAATCCTAGTGCAGCCTGCTCGGCCAATCAGATTTAGTTATTTGGAGTCTTCTAATTTCTATACACAACAGAAGTGCTGAGCAACAGTGGATGTAAATTTCCTATTGTATTTATTGGTTTTTAAAAAATGTCGCTGGCTGCACAAAACTGCTTGGAGGAGCGCATGTGGATCACAAGCTTGTTGCGTGACCTTGCTGTTTGCACAATATCAACAGGGAGATATTTTTTTTGGTCATTGCTTCAGAACTGTGGAAATTCTTTCTTTGGAATATTTGAAGTCATTCGGGCAACTAAATATTCATTCATGGCAACAATAATTTATTAAGACAAGAATAAGCAATGTATCTGTAAAATATGTTCTCTTTTCCTCTTTGTGACAACCTTGATATTTTAATCCTACCGTATTACTATTCAACATTATGGAGAACAACTAGCCATATTGAATTGGCTCAAAATCAATGTGAACTATAATTATTTGTTTCAAATAAAATAGGCAACTGGTTTCAAAAAGTCCATAACTGCAGTGTTAAATCCAGGAGCCAAAGAAAAGATTTTAAAGGTCTTTTATTTTTTGCCTTTTATACCATGAAGCCAAAGCCAGTGTCTGAAAAGGACTTATAAATCTAAGGTTACCTCATTTTTCAAATTATTACTTCTGTTTTATTGTTCTGGGGTGGAGAACAATAAAATATGCTTCTTTTTAAAAAAAGACTTTTAATGCATCAAATAAATAAAACGAGTAACTTGCTTATATTTAAAACCACAATATCTAAGGTAGCAGCTGTTCCAGTTAACATTATTGCATTGTTTTATTCTGTCAAATGTCTTGAGAGGTTTTGTAGCACCACAGATGGCCAAGGCAAATAAACAAATTATAACTTGACTAAGTTTTATCCAATGACTCTAAAAGCACTTCAGGAGAAAAAAAATGACAGTGGTTATTAATAAGCTTGTACAGGCCTTTGAGGAGGTCCTTTGCTCTGCTCATTCAAGCAATGGACCCTCTTGATGAGGTATTACAATATGGATCCCTCTGCTTTTAAAAATGAAATAATCATGTTGCTTCAGTGCTCCATCGCCTCCTTGAGTACTTGTCATATACTAAGAAGAGGTTTTCAGTGAGCTATCGTCAGCATGAGGCAAGACATGCATAGAAGTCTCTTCCAGCTTTGGAAAGTGCCAGGCAGGCAGAGTAAGAGAGCAAACTGCATCCCCTTTTCATCTTGAGTTGTACCATCCCTGCCATTATGATATCAAGGCATAGTTGTCCTGAGAGAGTAATGAACAAACATCGTTTCCAACCTAGAAGAGCCCAGCAAACACCCCAAGCCATCACGTTTTTTGAGCTCGCCTTGAAATCGGTTATGATAGGGGCCAAATGATCCTTCAGGGAGCTTCTGACACAGAGGAAATGATGCTTCTTAGGCCTTGCTGGATGACATTATGCTCCCATCTTCAAAAATGGAAGTTAGCCATCATTTATAAAAGAATTTAAGGAGCTTTCCCCCTAAACTACAATAATGGTCAGAAACTTCTTGATAACAACATGGCTATTAAAGCATTAATCAGCTCTCCAATTCTACGCTTTTTAAAAACAGCAAACCAAAGAACAGCGGCTTCTCAGCTGGCAAAAGAAAAATGATACCAGCTTAGATCTGGATACAGTAAATTGTGTATATCTTAATTTTTGAATATGCAACAACACTATTTTTCTCAGATTTAATGATTTTTTTTACCAAATGCAATCTGGGATTCTGTAAGCTAAAAGGAAATAAAATTTAGGGATGGAAAGCAAATTGTGATCTTTGACTAGATTATTATTGTTTGTCAAATAGAATGATTACACAATTTAGGTAATCATGCTCCTATGAACAAATGTCACCTTGGCCACAACTCAGCTCAGCAGAGAGAGGTGCTGATGAGTAACTACATACCCATTAGTTCAGGTTCTTCACAAATCCTAAATACAAAATTGTAGATTCACCAAACTCACTATCAAAAGCAATTTACAAAAGACTTATATTCAGTTTTTATTCACACACATCACTGATTTTAAAAAACATGTAGGTTTGCATTTCCTGAAGCTCAGCATTTCTTATGAAGAAATCAATGATCACAGAGCAGCCACAGACATTGGGATTCATAGAAAAGGCTCCAGTATTTTTCCTTTCGGGGCTCATTCTAGGGGACTTCTGATTAGCCAGTCTGAAGTCTGACAGAAGCCAGTAATAAGAACAGTATGCCAATCACTGTTTAGCTTCCGAATCCAGCTCCGGTGGCCTAGAGGTGGAGCTCTTGCCTCACAATCAGGAGGCTGTGAGTTTGATCCTAGGTAGAGGCTAATATTTGGAATAGACTCTCCTGCTCGAGCAGGAGGTTGGACTAGATGACCTCCAAGGTCCCTTCCAACTCTGTTATTCTATGAGTTATGGTTTCAAATGATCAGAGCGATGCTATACCCTGGAAAAATTAAATGTGACTTCCCAATCTTCTAATGAGTGATTCATCACTGAAGATTCTGCCAAAACCTCTAGCAGCTATCTAAGGGTGCTATAAGCTGACATATGTTTTTAAATTCCTCCAAAATCATATCAACAATATTTTCACCAGATTTAATGAGACTATATAAGACTGCTGTTTTAAAAACTACAGACCTGAGCCACAACCAGGCATATGGTTGCTCTTGGAGGAGGCCCCATAGAAATGCTACCGTGTTCTACTTTAAGGAATCAATCAGTACTGTTGAACATTTGCTATTTGATAATGGACTGGGCAAGAGTAAAGAAGCTCATGTTAAATCCTGATAAGATGGAAGGACTGTTGGTCAATAAAGGCAGGGGTTCCCAACCACCGGTCCCCGGATCATTTTTTACCGAGCCGCAAAGCTTGGGTGCCGCCATCTTGTTTTGACGGCGCTACCAGGTTTTCAGTTGCTTCCGGGTTTTCGGTTGGAAAGTGCTTTCGGGTTTTCAGTTGGAAAGCAGCGTTTGGATGCTGAAGGAATCCTCGCGCCTTAGTTTCGACGAGGGGGGGGCGGCTTCGAACGAAGAGCCGTCCCAATGGCCGTGGAGTCTCGCGTTACTCAGGTACCGGTCCGTGGAAGAATGAATAATCATGAAACCGGTCCCTGGTACAANCTCGCGTTACTCAGGTACCGGTCCGTGGAAGAATGAATAATCATGAAACCGGTCCCTGGTACAAAAAAGGCTGGGGACCACTGAATAAAGGGACTGAAACTTAAATCTGTTTGGAATATGTTTACCCTTCCTCAAAGGATTATGTCTGCAGTCTAGGAGTTCTCCTAGATTCTCCAGTCATTGGATTCACAGAGGATAGTTATGGCAATGAGTGCATTTACATAATTACTATTTGCATCCAGTTGAGAGCACTTATGAGCAGATTTGGTAATGGTTAATCAAATTTTGACTATACTACAACTTGATTACCACAATGTATTTTATGTGGTGTTACCCTTTAAAAATATCTGCAATGGTGCTGTCCAAAATGTAGCAGCTAAACTGCAGACATGACTTTATTGAAAACTCTCTGCAGGCTGCTAATTACACAAAGAAAGCAGCAAAACACAGAGTGTATTTTCATGGAAGTGGGCAACTGCAGTTCATTCAGTCATCATATTTATATGTGAAAAATTTAAAAAGCAATAAGATAAAAAATAAACAATTTACAGCACATTTCTGACATGAGTAGAATGCAGGCAAGGATCTTTTGGGGGGAATAATCAGAATGTCATCTAGGTAAACAAATATAACATATTTGTTGTCCAAAATATTTGAAAAGAATTCATGAATCTGGCAAAAATTGTGGCACAATTAGAAAATCCAAAAGGCATCTCATAATTGCAAAGACTGTTAAGTGTTCATGACTCTCTTTCATCCAA
This sequence comes from Laticauda laticaudata, assembly GCA_004320025.1. Lineage (NCBI taxonomy): Eukaryota > Metazoa > Chordata > Lepidosauria > Squamata > Elapidae > Laticauda > Laticauda laticaudata. The sequence continues at coordinate 4,314 of BHFT01071865.1, read as the reverse complement.
ATCAAGCTGCAGTTTCAATAAATACAACGAAACCTGTGTCTTCTGGAGGTAACCTACCAAATCCAAAATAAGAGGTAGTGGTTACTAATCCCAAATGGTTCAGAAGCTTATATTCATGCACAAATAACTCTCAAGGGAGTTTTACAAAAAATGTTGGCAGAGATCCATGAGACAAAGGAGGGAAAATAAATCCTTTTGCTAGAATGTCATCCAGAAGTTCCTGTAAAGCTGCCAATTCTTACACAGACATGGGATCCTGCTGTTCAACTAGGATCTGGACTCTAGGCAGTAAGTTAATTGTACACACACACACACACACACACATTTTGTAGGGTGGCAAGGTCATCACTTCCTGCATGTCCAAAAATCAGCAAAATCTGTATATTTTCCAATCAAGGAAGGAGGTTCAGACTATCACGAGGCAAGAACAGGAGAAAAGCCCAAGGCCTGGAAATGGTGCAGCTTATAACATTGAGAAGGAAAAGAAATTGTCCTATGTTTCCATTAATACAAAGGATTATGCATTTCTAGCTAGTCTATCCCCAAGATAATCAAACTATGCAAGGAAGCAGTCAAATATAGTTGGAAAAATTATTTGTTGTCATTTATTTTCACAGCAGAAGACTTCTGTGTTGTAGGGTGGGACTTGATCAGAGGGGGTCTGCTCTCCATCCTCCCTACTTGCAATTGTACATGCAAGATGAACTGATTCACAGTATCTTCATTCATCAAAATAGCAGTCAATCCCAAGTCCAAAAGAGCTGAGAGGCACATCCTAAGTTCTATTGCTTAAGCAAGATCATCTTGTAGAGCCCAGGAAGTGTGCTTTGCCTGCTGCAGTACCTGCCCTCTAGAATGATATTTCCGCCAGAGATCCAGATGGCTCCCAATCTATGACATCCAGAAAACTATTAAAGACCTGGCTTTGCTCCCAGGCTCTGAGGCAAAGAGAAGGTTGAGCTCCTATTGGATGCGTTTTCTTTAATTTCCTGTTGTTTCTGGAGTAGTTTCTTTTCTCTTACATGTTGTATTTTTCCTTTTATGTGTAATTTTTATTAAAAATGTAAACAAGAAGGTAAATGCTAACACAAACTAATAGAAAATAAAAAAGGAAAAGGAGAAAAAAAATCAAAGAATAAGAAAAAGGAAAAAGTTAAAGAAAAATAGAAAAAAATATAAAGAGGCTTCTGATAGTCTTCACAGCAGTTTAAATATATTTTACTTGTCTCTAAAGTGACATCATATTGCTCTTCTTTCTATAATTTATCCTACTTTATTTTTACTCTTAACTGCAAGTCACCCAGAATTGTTGGAAACTGGACAATATATAAATTATATATAAGTGAAATAATAAAAAGCAGCACAAAAATTGATGGGAATAATAAAATGCCTAGTGTTGGAGCTTCCTTATTTGCCTGAAGGCTTCTTACAAGCTCTTAGGTGGGGGCAGAGAGGGGGCTGCAAAGTTTCCTGGTATCAAGGCTTTGGAACCATTTGGAAACTTACTCACAAAATGTCCAAAATCCTTATCCCTTCTAGCTGCCAGATTTGCAATCTATCAGTGGATGCCAAAAGTATCATAGTAGAAATATAATTTGAGGTCACATCTTCATTTTTTCTCTGTTCTTCCTTGCTCCAATACACATTGGCTCCATATCACTGACATCCAAGGAGACAATGAGGAAGGAGGGAGGGAATGGGTGAAGAGCCAGTTTGGTGGAGTGGTTCAGGCAGCAGGATAGAAACAGGAGACTTGGATTCTAGTCCCATTTTAGGCATGACAGCTGGCAGGGTGACTTTGGGCCAATCATTCTTCCTCAGCCAAATCCATCTCACAGGACTGCTGTTATAGGGAAAATAGGAAGTATAAGGAATATTAGGTACATTTGCTGCCTTGTGTTAATTATAGGTAAAGGTAAAGGTTCCCCTTGCACATACGTGCTCGTTGTTTCCGGCTCTAGGGGGCAGTGCTCATCTCAGTTTCAAAGCCGAAGACGTCTCCATGGTCATGTGGCCAGCTTGACTAAATGTCGAAGGTGCATGGAATGCTGTTACCTTCCCACCAAAGTGGTCCCTATTTTTCTACTTGTATTTTTACATGCTTTCAAACTGCTAGATTGTCAGAAGTTGGGACAAGTAATGGGAGTTCACTCTGTTACGCAGCGCTAGGGATTCGACCTGCTGACTTTCTGATCGACAAGCTCAGCATCTTAGCCACTGAGCCACCATATCTCTTGTTTGAGTTAATTACAGGTGGAATTAAAACAAATAAAAAAGAAAGGCTGTTAAATTATCTGCTATTTCCTCCTCTTCCAACCTATCATCAATGACCACCTGATGCTAAAATAACTTTTTGACATCTCTATGTGCCCTGTCTCATAAATTCATTTCTTAGTTCATCAGAAAAATCTTTCTAAAGTAGTCATTTGGAACAAAATCATCTCAGCCCATGTTCCTGGTGAACAAAAAAAATGAAAAACCTACCATGTATTTGTATACTTGGCAGAAATTATACATTTATAGATTAACAATCAATTTTCTGATGAAGCTGTCAAAGGCAGCTCCAAACCTTTGCGTAAAATCTCAACAATTGTCCAGGATGGCATCATTTGCAATGAGCGGAATGCTCACCTGGCTCCTCCTCCTTTCAAAAACTATCAACAAATGCCACTTTGCATCAAACTTCAGGGACCTTTGCTGGCTTAATTGCCACAAATAGCTCATGCCGGTTTCTGAAGATTTGGGCTTGATTCTGAGGCCACCAACAATAACCTGAACTTCTCCAGCTGGTTCTCAAGGGAATGAAGTATAAACCTGTGGGAGACAATCCTGCAGCACTCTTTCAAGTTGAAGCAAACTTTGATCAAAGGCTAGCCAACTGCACCAGAGCATTGTGCAAAGTTGTTTTCTGTGTATCTACCACTTGTCTGAGCTGCAACAACTTGCTCTGAAGACAACAGATTATCATAAAGCTCTGTAACTATGATCTACGTAGTTTTTTTGCTAATGAGGAGCAATTCTTTTACTAATGAGAAAATAATGAGATTTACAAGATTGTTGTTAATCAATTTGAGATTAGTAAACTCAGAAAACAAAATTTACTTGGATTTTTGGAAAGGTCTTTATTGCCAGTTGACTGTTGTTAACAAAATCATGAAAACTTTCAAATTAATTCCACAGCTCAATTTATGCCTAGCATAATGGGAATTCAAGTCACTTGGAGACCCTTTCTTACACTGGTCTCTTCCCCTGGGCTGACATGTTTTGCAATGGTCCTATTTCCACTCTTGTATTCTCAGGGCTTGCTTGATATTCCATCATAGAACCTGTCCAGCTATTACGATCTGCAGGAGAGACTGTAAAGATGTCCCATTAGAGGTTCATATATTTAGTATTTTTTAAATTTCCTTACTCTATAACACACAGCAGTGGAAGCTGCATTTAGTACCCTTATCTCCAAATTTTTAGAAGAGTAGGCAAGACTTATTGCCTTTTCTTTCTTATCAATTAATTTTACAACGATTTAAGCATTCTATTCTGTATTCTGTATTTTAATTTTTGTTAGCTGCTTTGTAAATCAAATAAATACATGCCTACAATTCTAAGTACAATTGATGCTTAATGGGGAGGCACATATTCCTGAAGAGCTGGAGTTGTACACAGAGGGTAATTACAAGAGTAATTACATTTCTCTAAATTTAAAAGCATTCCTCTACCCTCCTCACATTGTGTCTTGATTGCATTTCACAGCTGTGGCTTTCAAGCTGATACAGTGAAACCAGGTTTTTTTAAATGACATTTAGTATAGAGGTTTTGAAAATCATATTTCACTCCATAAATTCCATATTATAAAACAAGATTCATTTAAAATTTTAAAGACAAGATAGTCAAAAAGTTGATTCTAGATTTCCTTTTAGCATTTGCCAAAGGCAATTTATATAAACATGCTTGCTTTGCTACCTTATGAGAAAGCCCATGGAGATTAACCATAAAACATATGCTTTTATACTGCAAAACATATGCTCTTTTAGATGTGTTTTGAATAATGTTATATTAAGAGACAAAAGGTAGCAAGCAGAATTTTAAAAATCACAACTGCAAGATTTATTGTATACTCAAAATCTGAAGGCTAGGTCACATTGCCCGACGGATGCAAAACATATGTAAAAGGACACAGCGGACGGCGAAAAATCCGGGGGTGGCTCCATCCATTCTTATCTGCCTGCAAAAGGGGCAAAAATTTGCATAAAGAGAACGGAAAAGAACGGACGGGGGGAGGACGTAGCGCGGATGTAAAACAGATGCTCAACGGAA
>BHFT01071863.1:0-25698 GCA_004320025.1 Laticauda laticaudata | reverse complement strand
AATGACGTGGGATAATACCCGAGGGAAGCTGAACAGCACACATGTAAGTACCCGCGAAAACTTAAAAAAACAAATATATATATATATAAAATAAGCAGCTTGGGAGATATCAGCCAACTCAATGTCAGTTTAATAGCAATTTTGCTATTAATGTCAATATCAAATTCAAAGGCAGTGAATTGGAGTCAAAAAATATTGCACCAGCAAAGGCACTAAAAAGTTATGAGCTATGAAACCATGAAGTTATCTCTGAATCCAACTTGAAAATGTGTCAGCATATAAAGAAGGGAAAAAAACTGAGAACGCCCATTTCTACATTCAGGTTCTATATCACAGTTGGGCTGGAAAGGGCTCAACTGTAGCAAAACGGAAGAGGAAACATTTTTTTTATAATATTTGCAGTTGAATTTACTAGGCCTAAGGCCTTAAAAAACAACAACAAAGCCAAAGAAGAGGAATATGTTCCAGACAAAGTTCAAAGGCTTAATATCAAAGTTGGACTGAGAAGAAAAGATAAAGGTAAAAGTAAAGATTTCCCCTGCTGCCCAGCTGTGTCCAACTCTAGGGATGGTGCTCATCTTTGTTTCTTGTCTGAGAGAGACAGTATTGTCCAAAGACATACGCCAAGGCCCATGGAATGCTGTTACCTTTCCACCAATGTGATACTTATTTATCTACTCACATTTTCATGCTTTTAAACTGCTAGTTGGGCAAGTAATGGGAGCTTACCCTGTTGCACAGCACTCAGATCTTGAACCTGGGCTGACAGCTTTCCAGCTGACAAACTGAGTGTTGTGGCCCACCAGTGGCCAGCGGAGCTGGCAGCAGATTTGGACAGTGAGGAGATTGGAGAGGAAGGCTCTGACAAGTCTCTGCGTCAGAGTCAGAGATGGGGCCATGGCCATCTGATAGTTATCAGCTACTTTCAGAGTCGGACCTCAGTGGGGCAGAAGAACAGCTGGAACCTGTTCCCAGTGTATGCATGCACAGAACTGCCAGGAGAAGGGAACAGCTAAGGAACAAGGGTCAAAGTAAAGTCATAGGTGGATGGTGAATGGCTCCTCCCATAGGGAATAAAGAGGAGTGAAAGTGGAGTGGTATTTGCAGGAGACAATTAGTTCAATTCACTAGGGTGAAGATCTGTTCCTGACTCCTTGCCAACTATTGTCTGCTACAGAGTGGCATTTGGAAGATATCGGCCTGGCAGCTCTCCAAGACTGATGAATGTCTGTAGTTTTGAAATCTCTTGAAAGACTGTTGGCCAGGACTTTGTTAGAGAGGAATTCACTTAAAACTAAATAAAAGGGGTTTTATCGGGACGAGGAGTTGGCTTCGTGCTTTTGGGAAACTTGGGTTAGAAAACTCTTCAGTCTTTAACCGTTGAGTCATTGCGCCCCTTGTTTTAGAAGAAGAAAAGAAGCAACTGTTTTTTACCCCATTTCCTGGAAGGAACAGTTAGCAGAAGAAGGTTCCCCTTCTCATTCTACAGACAACTCTTATTCTACTGTAAATGTCAATGGCAAGTTTATGCTTTTCTATTTCACAAGCATTTCCAATATGTGAGAAGATCTGGAGCAATGGATGCATTTAAAAGCGTGTGGTTGGGTGGAAATGACAGATGAATTGTATGCAGATTTCTTAGAGGTGAGCAACATGTGACCCTCGGCATAATTTTATGAAGCCTTCAGTTCAAACACTAGAAAGAGAGGAGGAAGAGGTGGGATTATCCCTCTCCTTTAACCAGTGTTGTGTTGTGCAAACAGCTCCAAAGAAAAAAAGAGGTTACTTGAAGCTAAGAGGAGTTACTAGAAACAGAAAAGGAGAAATAGAAAGAGGAAGAATGAGCAGCTCTATTGATTGAGCATTGGCCCAAGTTTAATGATCAATGATGAAGTCAAGCTTTAATGCTGCTTTTTATATCAGGTATTTGTTCATCAATAATTTTAAGTTTTAAGCAGCATTCCCTTGATCTGCATTTATAATGAACAAGAGGTTTAAGTCAGTTCAAACCATGTCATTGGACAGACTGCTGCTGCTGTCACTTTTATCCAGGGTGAATTCCTGCTGAATGGTTAATCAGTTTAAAATTAATTTTTAAATGTAATTTATGGACAGTCTCTTTGTATCTTCATGTGGCTTTGGAATTTGACTACGGGCTGTCTTTGGCATGATGAGATGACTAATGTTAGAGTTCATTTTTTTCCTTGCTGGAGTTTACTTCACAGATGACTGCTTTCCATGCATTTGTCATATTGATTTTACTTCAGAATTTTAATACAAATGGTCTGTGTGCTCTGGACCTATTTATACTTTCTGAGGTAAAGCTCAGAGAATGAGGCAGGCTCCAGTAATGATATGTAGGTTTGTAAGTGAATAGAAAATTTTGGGAAGAGGGGCAAGTTTTTACATGCATACTATAGTGTCTTTGGTAGCCTAACACAGCAAAATATTTCCCTCCCCTGATTACAATCTTCCAGTACAATGAAGGCTAATGGAACACCTTGAAACAAGAGGTTGCATCCTTTAAAATTTTAATCAGCTAAACTAGTTTCCACAATATCTGCTCTTGAGGCTGCCATCCAACACCTAGATCGATAAAACCTAGTGAAATAATGGGATTTATTTCTCAGTAAACATGCATAGATGTGGCACTGTAAGATAGGCATTGTTATTGGATTCATCAGGCAGGGAAAAGAATATCATAGTGATTAGAAAAGAGATGTATCACTGTTCTATATGTTCTTAATTATTGATGCCATGACTTTAAATGTTTACTATATAGAATAAAGTCTGTAAGAATGGTTTGAAAAGCATGCATTATTTTACTAGTGCGGTAATAATAAAGAAATATTACTTCAATATATTTTAAGGCTGGAAAAGCCTGTTTAAATAAAACATCTTTGAAAGACTTTTTCAAATGTAACTTAAAATATTTTTGTTAAAGAACTTTGTGTTTTAGAGCATATTACATTTCAATTTTCAATCAGAGCCTTTTGCTTGAGATAGTTTATGTTCTGTTCTGAGAAGAATGGTACGTGAGACCGGTGTTCCAACAAACAGCTCTTTATTAACACAACTCGGTGACTTGTAACAGAACATTTGCCAAAGACGCGGCAGCCCTTTTTATCGCGGCTGCTCGCAGCTTGTGGCCAATGACAGTTCTTTAAGCTTTCCCGCCGTCAGGCGGGCCAATTGCAATGGTACTTATTTATCCAATCCTATTGCGGCCTGCTCGGCCAATCAGATTTAGCTATTTGGAGTATTCTAATTTCTATACACAACAGTTTGGAATTAATTATTCCCAACCCCCTTAATGAGGGTTTAAAATGTATTTCTCTCTCATAGTCCCTTCAGACACTACACTCCTCATGTCCCTTTTACCAGAGGAGAAAAAAGGGCCCAGTCACCATTTTTACATATTTGATTCTGTACTCTTTAGCCGTTCCGGTTTTAAAGTTTCATTTTCCATAATCTCATGTAAATTTTGTCAATGTTGTGGTTGACAACATGGTCAGGGACTGAAATCTGCCTCTTCCTATTGTCCAGTTCTGGTTGCTGCAAATGTGCCTCTCTTCTCCATGGACATGTCTGCAGATGGAATGGGACAACTCACCACAGCCAACTCACCATGGCCAACTTGCCTCTGGACAACTTGCCACGGCCAACTCGCCGCAGGCCAACCCACTATAGGACAACTTAACAATTCAATTTAATTATTTAAAAATAAATAAAAACATATTCTAATTTTTGTCATTCACATTTCATTCTGTCTCTTTTTTTGCATCCTTTCTTTAATGATTCTATCTCACCATTTCTTTGATATTAGTGTAACTTTTGTCCCACAGTGAGTTGTCTCATGGTGTGTTGGCCACAGCAAGTTAGCTGAAGCCAGTTGGCTGTGGCAAGTTGGTCATGGTGAGTTGGCCATGGTGAATTGTCCTAGACCTGTCTGCAGAAGCACTGCCTGGCTGGTGCTTTCAGAAGTGCTTGTCTGATTTTATAGAGTCTCCTTATATGTACAGGGGATTTTGAGAGAATATTAGTTCCAGAGCTGGTATTCAGCAGGTTCTGACCAGTTCTGGAGAACCGGTAGCGGAAATTTTGAGTAGTTTGGAGAACTGGCAAATACCACCTCTGACTGTCCCTGTTGTTCTGTATAAAATAGTTTAATCCAAATCCTCGATTGTGATTGGCTAGAAAAGCCAGCATAGGGATTGGTTCACTAGGAACCAATCCAAAAGAGCTGCCAAAAGGCGGCAAAACCAAGTAACCATCATTGGCTACAAGCCGGCAGGCAAGCCGTATATAAAGGCTGCCGCGGCAAGAGCCAAACTGTTCCGTTTTCACTGTAACTGTTGAAATAAAGACTTTACTGTTGGAACCCAGTCTACCTAGCGTTTTTCCGGACGGAACAACTGTTCCCATCTGTTCTCTGCCTCTCGAGTCCCAACTGATTGGCTGGGTATTCTTTTGTTGCCCTGCACAGGAGAATAAAGCTGGAAAGCAGGTTAGTGGGTGCTTGCATGTTGTTAGTCTGGCAAATTGGTGAAATCAAAGTGGTTAAACCTGCTTCTATTTAACCCATTTCTATCTCACAACATGTTAAGGAAATTGGTAGTTGCTTTTCCAGGCAGCAGGAGACACTAAGTGAGAGAGGAAATCAAGCTGAAGAATCTATCAATTGCTATTCTTAACTGGGTCCACATTAAAATATTAAGTATATCCCCAATCACCAGTCTCATTATTAAAGCAAAATAAGAATTGGTGGGGAGAATAGCACAGTTTATGCCTGCCTACTCTTCTGTTGGCTCACTGAAGGAAAATAGTACAACCCTCTGTCTGTCCCCTTGTTGCACACCTACTGAGCAGTTATGTAAGGCAGAGGTGGGCTTCAAAATTTTTAGCAAAGGATTCTCTGCCTGGTTAATGGGTGGGTGTGACCATAATGGGCGTGGCCTAGTCAGCCTCCTGCACTATGGCAGGAGTGGAATTTGGGGGTTCTTCGAACTGCACAGAATCTTAGCTAGGGGGTCTCCCGAACCCCTGCAAACCCCCAGCATCCCATCCTTACTGATGGGCCTGTGTTGGGTTGGTGAATCACAAATTATGCAGCTACAGGAGATAATCAGGAGACTGTTATCAGATCCAAAGTTAATTAGATATTAAAAACCAACTAATATCACTTTTCTGTGTAGAATTTATATCGGGGCTTCAAAAATACGCCTCTACCTTTGTGTTAAAAATGAGTAAAAAGCAACTCTCTTGGATTTCAAAAAATTTAGGATTGGTGATGTTACAGTAGAACAGAACTTGAACACACTGTGTTTTCCAAGCACACCTTTGAAGCAGGAAGTCCTAGCACTACAATTATTTCAATGTAGTTTTCATGGCAGACGTGGTGGTATTTTCATAACTTTGACCTTTTAAAGTGAGGATGGGATATTTATCTTCCCTAACCTAAACTGCCGTTAGCAAGGTGTCCCCAGCTCTGAAGCTTTTTGCAATCTGACAAAGACCGTTTCTCAACATGTCACTTCTTGTTATCTACTTCATCTTCCTGACATGTGACACATTTGTCAGCTCACGTTCTTTTCAGTTCTCTCTTTGCTTTCCCTGTTACAGGTGGGAGATTCTGGCCATTTGCAGAATGTAGAGTAACTCACAGTTTGTAGTAGTAGTTTAATGGGTTTTCTCAAGATAAAATTCCTTCTTTATGACATTGTGATATGTAAAATTATACCTGCGAAAATATAAAGCAATGGCAATGCTATTTTTAACCTCTGTGTTAACCTAAAATAATTTACTGGAATATTATTTAAGAATTCTCTACTGGTTTGTATGAAAGTCGTATATTTGGCAGGTCATGCTGTCCAGCGTCATGTTAATGATGGAGATTACTGGAAATGGAAACAGGTAAACAGGTTAAGCAAACAAGATGGTATGGTACAATAATAAGGGTGTTACGTAGCTGGCTAGATTACGTAGCTGGCTAGATTGTGAACCCAGAAAGGAGAAGAGACTATATTGAAACTATATAAACCCCAGCCCATATGTCTTATGCGGCCCCACCCATGAGCACAGAATTCCCTTTTGCAAAAGCTCCATAATGAAGCTCCTATTTATTGTTCACATGTCTCCAGTTATCTGAATAGCTGAATGATTGATTTTTATCACAGATTTGCTTGCTTTTCACTCCCAAACTGCATTAGAATGAACGTTTCATTCTAAAAATGTCTTAGTTTGTTTCTGATCTGTTCCCAAATTCACCTTATTTCAATTTCCACATGTAACTTTTTCTGAAATGAAGCCTGTCCTGAAATGACGCCTTGCAGATGATGTTGAGATTCTTTTAGCCACAATGTTTGGATGCCTGATTTTATAGGAAAAAACATTTTTTTATGTAAATACAGATGACAAATGATGACTGGGAAGGCAGGAGAGGAAGAAAGATCCTTATGGACATTGATTGTTGGATGAGCTGAAGGGGAGATATGTTATGACAGCATTGTGGGCTTCATTGTAGTTCTCATGATTGAGGGTATGTCCAGGGGTGGGATTCAACCGGTGTTACTACTGGTTCGGTGATAGTGTGTTTTGCATGCATGTGCTTCATGTCCACACATGCCAGACACACACTGTGCATACGTGTACATCATTTGCGAAATGTCTCCCGGACAGCTGACAAGCACTGTGCGCGGGTGTGCAGCATTTGAAAATCCTCTTCTGCTTTTTCAACCTCAGCTGTGCCGCGCAAAGCAGCTGAGGTTGAAAAAGCAGGAAATAAAGGACATCCAACAGCCTGGGCGGGCAGGTGGGCCAAACAGACAAGCAAAAGGTCGTAGCAGTGAACCGGTTTTGTGTCTGCTGCTCTTCAGAGCTACTGGTTCCATAGAACTGGGCCAAACTGGTAGCATACCATCCCTGGGCATGTCCTAGGATTGGATCATGCATATCCTTTCAACACATTGCCAATAGGTTAGTACCAAAGTTTGAAATGCCAATCATATTATGAATGAGCAAACAATTAAATGCAAGGCTTCCTTTTCGATTAGAATCCATCCTTATAGAAGCTCCCACCAAAAATATTGAGTGGCTTCCTCAATTTCTTGTCCAGTTTCCTTAATTTTATTCCTAAAATGAATTATCCTAGTCCAAATTTATTTTTCAATGTGGGCAGACCCTTTCTATTTGCCTCTGTTTTTGACTCAGTTCACACAGCCATGAACTGTCATCTAATTTAAGTTCAGTCAACCATTTATTTATGGAGATCTAGTGATTCTCCCACAGTGGTCCAAAGGTGTCACACAAGTATACCTAGGGCCAAAACACGGAGTATTAAGAGTTCTGTTAATTGGTATGGCAAAACAGCCAGGCAGAAAGGACATATAGGAGTTGGAGCAACACCTTTTCTCAATATTTTTATGCCAATAAATATTCATATCATGAGTTATCATAACAGTAATTGTAGCCTCATTGAGCCCACATAATTGGAGCTTTAAGTAGGTTCCTTTGGTTGAAGGTACAAAGAATTGGGCATTTAGATATTGTTTGGATGGGAGTTCAATATGAGCAATAGATTGCACACCAAAGTTGTCCAAGACTTTCTCATGGTAGACCACCATCTTTTTATACCATAGAAGCAATAGTCAACAACCCATGGGGGATATCTGGTTTAGAGTATTTCCATGTATACTCACTTTCCAGATACTCAAGATTTTCTAAGGCTAATCTTAGCATACAGTGTCCCAGTGTTCTTCTACTATTGCAAGAAGTAACTTTATTCTGTTAAGAAGGCATCAATCTGTTGGCTTTTGGACATGGTTTTTGCCATGTCATTCTAATAAGGAACACCAGGAGTGTGGTCTTAATTATTTTTGAACATGTAGAAAAGGAATCTCAGCTTAGTCACCAAGTTAATAGCCCTTGGGGCTACATATATATGCTTTTACTCTATGTTGCTGGAGAAGTGCTTGAACCAAAATTCTCTTTCGGCTACAAGAATCTGTAGCCTTTCAATTATGTTGTTGGAACAAAAAAGAAAATAAGAGAGAGGCAGCTTCAGGCTCCAGAATCAAGTGGGCAGGGAATTCTCTGTCCTTTTACCATGTCATACTGCAATTGGTACCGAATCTTAGTAGGAAAGTTTCTCAACCCCGCTTTTGTGTCTTAAGGGCCTCCATATGTACTCTGCTAGATTAGTGAAGGGCAGTGAATTTAAAATTTCTGAAGGAATATAAATCAGTTTTGCTTTGGGATTCCTATAGGTCTTAACTCCAGCGACATTTGGAGCTGTTCTATATACAGTATTTTGATTTAATTGTATATACTTTTTGGGTGCATGGCATGTGTCCAATGTTATAAAAATATTGTCAAAAATAACATCAAATAATTTGCATTCACAAAACTGCTTCACAAAATGTGGAAAAGGAGGAATACTGAAGAATCATTTTGTTTGTGTTCGAATATAGAAATGTGAATTAGATTAAGTTCATATTAATTCATTGCACCAAATGGATTTCTTATCCATTCTTAAAAGTGGATTCCCAGGATGCTTACAACCAAGATTCATGGATTAGAGGTAAGTTCATAGCAGTATGGATTCTATTTAAGGATCAAAAATTGCTGGGAAAGCACTACCTAACAAATGTTTCTTCCTCTGTCAAGGGCATTTCTTTAATTTCACAAGGAAGAAGGAGAGGCGTTGTTTCCTGTACAAGGTTGCTCTCAGTATTTTCAGAATCACAAATCACATTTCATTTATCACGCCTACTGATGACAGGATATCATCTAATCTCTAGAGAGTCATATTCATTAAAAAGAAATCTTAAGTAATTACAACAATTAATTGACTTGAAACGTTTCAGATGGTGGAGGTTTACATAATTCATTTTCCAGACAAAACAAGCCTGAAGAAGTCAGAAGAACATATTATTTAGAGCACTGCAGTTTAACCACTGTACCTATAATTTTGAAAATTGATAGATATACAACCCTTATTGTGAAGTAAGTGAGACTGTAAATAGTCTTCTTTGTAATATAATGCTATGCTATCATAATTATTGTAAAACCAGTATCATGTATAACAGTTTTACAAGCCAAAATCATAAATGCAATGGTACACATAGAAATATATATTATTCAAGAGCATACCACATGGAGAATATTCATGCTGAATAGTAATCACAATTTTGCTCACCTGGGAAAAATTGTTTGTTGCTCCATCACTCCTGCTTTGCTTCTCCTACCAATGAACAGATTTCACTGATTTTGCCTGTGGCTACTTGACTATTATATAGGTAGTTCTTGATTTACAACCATTCGTTCAACAGTGATTTAAACTTATGAAGGTCTTGGAAAAGGTGATTTAGGACCAGTCCTTGAAGTTCTAACTTGCACCACTGTCATGTCATATGATTGCAATTCAACCACTTGGCAACTGGCTTGCATTTACAATGGTTGTAGAGTCTTGCAGTCACGTGTTCACCTTCTTAGCCAGCTTCTGACAAGCAGTCAATTTGGGAAGCCAGATTTGCTTAATGACTGTACAATTCAATTAATTATGTGATTTTCTTAATGACCATGATAAACGTGGTTGCAAAATCTGGTTTGGTGACTGGTACATATGATAACTCACTTAACAATGGCATCACTTAGCAACCAAAATTTTGATCCCAGTTGTGGTTGTGACTTGAGGACTACCAGTATCGAAAGAATTACAGCTTAATGTTGAAGATAAAGGCACCAAATTTCTTAGCGTTTGATCTTGTAATATATAAGGAGCCTGTTGCTTTTACTGAATTATACTATATCTTAAATTTGGCAGGCTATATCAGCCAAGCACAATTCATAACAGAATGTAGGTATGCTTAAAGCCATTGTTTTTATAGTTTTCATTAGATCTAATTTGGCATTACAAATTAGTTTGGTGTAGTGGGTAAGGCATCAGGTTAGAAATTAGGAGACTGAGTTTCATACCTTAAGTATGAAACCAACATGATATTTTTGGGGCAGTCATTCTCTTTCAGCCCTAGGAAGAAGGCAATAGCACACCACTTTTGAAAATCTTGCCAAGAAAACTGCAGGCAATCCAGGCAATTACCAGGAGTCAAGACGAGTAGAGTAGAGTAGGGTTAGAGTAGTGTAGAGTAGAGTAGACCTGAGGCATCATCACTTAGTACAGGATTATCTGAGATATATCCATAGTACAGAAAACTGATAACATTAAACTATATTAATATATTAATTTGTATATTAACATATTAATTTGTAGTGAAGAAATAAATTAGTGGTGATATAAAAGGATTACTTATATGGCATATAATTTTAATGGCTTTCTTTTCATTTCTAATGATGACTACTTCTTGTGGATAGAAACACATACTTGTGTATATAAGTTCTCACAGTTCAAAGTGAGAATCTATAGTTGAGGGATATCATGTTACAGGAAAAGCAATTGCTTCAGGAACTATGTTATTCAGGATAGACATTAGTCATCCATATGATAACATGGCTTATACTCTATCATTTAATTTGCATAAATAATGAGATAAGCAAATAATTATACCCCAAACTTTATATAATTCTTTGAGTCAATTTTCTACCTGGATATTCTTCAGGTGTGTGTTATAATTGTTTCCAAAATTCCTAGCCAATATGACCATGGAGTGAAATTGGGCGTTTCAGTGCGAGGAATTACATTATTCTGTTCACGTGTGTACTGTAACACTAGGGAGGATAGAACCAACATTATTTCTAAGCTTACTCTGGTCCATCTAATAGGTGGAAATGGACAACATGTAAGGGTTGGGTCATTAATGAACACATTATGTCTCATTTACAGAAATCCCAATCTAAAAATACCAACATCTGGACCACATTCTAACCACAGAATCAGGAAAAATGCTTTTGGAGAATGGATCGCTGTCAATGAACCTCAGTGATTTGAATATTTCACCTCTGCCATTGCTCATTGAAAAAAATGGCATAACAATAAAGGGGCTTCTTTGGGAGATTTTGACCCAAGCTGGCTTAACGGTCAGCCAGTGGGTTCACAGTTGAGCAGGGCATTGCACCATAAATCAAATCATGCTAAAGGGCTTCATCTAATTAAGTAGGTGAACTTATAATGTATATATTCAGGTTTATACTTTCATTGATTCACATTTGATTTAAAAAATAATTTTTCAGTTTATGTTGATAATAAGCGCCTGCACCAGACAGGGTACTATCTGGAGAAAGAAAGAAAGAGAGAGAGAAAGAGAGAAAGAAAGAAAGAAAGAAAGAAAGAAAGAAAGAAAGAAAGAAAGAAAGAAAGACAAGTTATCCTGCTCTAACTTTCTTTTTTTTCTACTGAAGAAAGAATAGCTGGTCGAGCATGGGGAAGCTAGGGAGGAAACACAGGATAACAGCAATCTCTTCATCTGCATTTTCCCAATAATGTTTTAGTGATGTTTGCTAATGTATCATTCATTAACCATCAGCCACTATAAAAAACATAATCTATCTCGCAAAGTGGACATTATTATCGCATTAAATCATTTTACAATATACCTGAACGGTTCCACATGATAGGCCTGGCCTGACTGCACTCCGCTGCCTTGAGGGCAAACTCGTCAACAGTAATGAGATACGAGGCCTGTCTGTCATGAATATGGTATTACTCGTGTCAGTGGTTGTGGTCGGCACCCAGAATATTCCTTCTTGTGGGTTCCACCCCCTCTTTTTCTCCACTATTCCTCCACCCCCTGCGAAGGAAAAGCACTATTAACTGAGTAAATGAAGCTCTGAGGATCACAGAGTGTGTTCATTAGTTGACGGGATTGTGACTAAACCTGTTTTTTTTTCATGTAGGATAAACAACGCATGTTTTTGCAACTTCTGGGCTATGGCTGGCCTAGCAGTGTAGCCAAATGCACACAGCACATTCTGTTCTTTAATTTTTCAATTCCATTCCCTCAACTCCTGTATAGACTTTTTGTTTTTTAATCCCTTGAAGGTGATTAAAATCGGCTCCCCAACTGTACCAGAGAAGCAAAAGCAAAAGACACAAGAAGAAAAAAATGGTGGTGGAAAATGAACCTTAAGGATTAAAATTTGGAAAGCAGATTTTAAAAAGGGATTTAGAAAGCTTTGTAAAGTCAGATGCTTAGCTTCTTTTATTAGTCCTTAACTACAGTGGTGATAAATATAAAAAATGCATGGTATCAATGATCATTTTTCCCTTGGGAGGCTTAGAGTAGACTAGGACTGCAAACATTCTCATTTCTAGGAATTTGATAAGAATGATTATCCTAACAGTAATGATGTTCAGGATATTAAACTTAAGGATTTATGAATCAATATATGGAATGTGCCAGTGCCATCGTACATCCATGCACATATTAATTGTTCCTATCATTTTTTTAAACAAATCTTTAAAAACAAGGTTTTTAGAGATAATGGGAATATAGGTAGTCCCTGACTTACAACAGTTCATTTAATGACTGCTCAAAGTTACAACGGCACTGACAAATTGAATTATGACCATTTTTCACATGTTCAGCCATGGTAGCATCCCCATCAGTGGTGGGATTCAAATTTTTTTACTATCGGTTCTGTGGCTTGGCTTGGTGGGTGTGGCAGGAGAAGGATACTGTAAAATCTCCAGGCAGAGGTGGTGTTTGCCAGTTCTCCAAACTACTCAAAATTTCCACTGCTGGTTCTCCAGAACTGATCAGAACCTGTTGAATGTCACCTCTGCTCCTCATGGACACTTGATCAATATTCAGATGCTTGGCAAGTGACTCATAGTTATGACCTGTGGGTCACGTGATCCCCTTTTGCAACCTGCTGACAGGAAAAGTCAATGGCGAAGCTGGATTCACATAACAATGGTGTTACTCACTTAACAACTGCAGGGATTCCCTTAACAACAGTGGCAAGAAAGATTGTAAAATGGGGCCAAAGCTCACTTAACAAATGTCTCACTTAACAAATGTCTCACTTCATCAGAAACGTGGGGCTCTGTTCTGGTCAGATGAGGACTATGCGACTATGTACCCCTCTTCTACACTGAAGACAGCATCATCCATGCTGTCGGGTGCAGCTACACACAACGTAACTTCTTGTCTGTGCAAAACTATAATCGGCATTTGAGAGATTTGACCATAAAAAACAACATAGACAACCAGGGATCTGTAAAAGGCTTTATTTATTTATTTATTTATTTATACAAAAGATATTTGCAAATAGGACCCCAACTCCCAAATGAGTAAGAAAGGAGACAATCATTTATAGAATATCACATTGAAAAGATTACATAATCCTTCCTGTTTTTCACACATAGGAGTTCTATGGACTTCCATGGGTAATTCTGGGTATTTTTCCATCCCTTAACTCCTCCCATACTACCAGATTTGGAAATCCCTTCGTTCCCATCATCATATTTCCTGTTATGTTCACTTAACACAATAAGTCATTAACAAACTTCCGTTAACGTCAAGACAACCCAGCATTTCTTATATTAATTCTCAAGCCAAAATACAAACCCCCACTCCAGCCATGGACATAATATTTTTAAACTTTGCAGAATAACAAGTTACAAAACATGATATGCTTATATAAGTGTTGAGATAACTTTCTAGAAGGTCACATTATGAACAAAAATGGAGTCTCTTTGGTTCCATACTTTCTTAGGTGTAACAGGAAAATACATATGTTATTTCCACATATAACAGTATTTTATCTCAGTATAACTGTTTCTAATATGTATAGTTTTATTTTCCGAGACATAGGTGGATTTTGAACGCCCCTTCCACATATTCGTGCTGTTTTATAGGCAGCTTTCCTAAATAAATGGTGTTTGTAATGAAATTTTCCAGCAAAGAATGACAGATGTCACTAGGCTCCATTTGCTGCCACCATCTGTATCAGATTTAGTTACATGGAATCAGAATATTTTTCTGTAGGAAGAAAACTGTAGCATTTTTAAATAAAAATATGTATTTTCCTAATTAGGATTCTAGTTTAAATGAATGAAAGAAAAATGAGTCATCTTTCAGAGATGGGCTATTATATTTTTGTATTATTATCTCACTTGCAAAACATATTTAATTTAATGTATAACTCTTTCCAAATGTGACCACCTCCAAGATCTCTTCGAACTCTGGGATTCCATAAGGGTCTCCTGCTCGAGCAGGGGGTTGGACTAGATGACCTCCGAGGTCGCTTCCAACTCTGTTATTGTCATGCCCCTGGTGGAGACTGACTCTGAGGGAGAGTAGGAACAGCTGATAGGGAATGGAAGTGTGGCTCCAGAGGTTGTGGAGGAGGCTGGGGAAGGGCAGAGGCTGGCTGGGCAGTCAGAGGAGGACCTAGGCCCATCCCCTCTCCATCCTAGGGCATGCAGCAAGGAGAGGATAAGGGAGAGACATGGTCTACTGGGGGGAAGAGGCCCTTGATCCTCTTCATGGGCTGCAGCTGTGACAACTGGATAAGAGGATGGATGTGCATACGGGCGAGAACTGGAAACAAAGCGTGGTAATATCTCTAGTTTATGGTTTCTTTCTGAGTTTGGCACCAGTGTGTGTTCTGTTATCTGCGGATGTCCTCCAGCCCTTATCTTGCCTGATTTGTGTTGCTTTTTTCCTTCTTCTTGTAACTGTTTGTGTGGGAGTTTTTTGTCTTCTGTCAAGGATATTTGTAGCTTGGAAGCGAAGTGAAGGAATGAAATGGGCTTCACTGGGTTTTTATGACTGTGTTTGTTTTGTATCCCACCCGGGGTCATCACAGTTATTCTGTAATGTTGTAAGGGTCCTCTGCTTGAGCAGGGTGTTGGACTAGATGACCTCCAAGGTCCCTTCCAACTCTGTAATTCTGTACTAATTCCCAAGCTTCTCCAAACCCTGACATATCTGGTATTCCCCGTCCCAGCCTTCTAGCTCACTATTAATGCTGATTATTATGTTTTCTCAGAGATGCAATGTATTAGGAAATGCTAACATGTCCTATGGGGCAGACCAGATCAAAAAACAGACTTCGCTAGAAAACTAGAATTACAGGTAATCCTCCACTTATAACCGTTCGTTTAGTGACCATTCAAAGTTACAACAACACTGGAAAAGATGATTTATGACCGTTTTTCACACTTTCAACTGTTGCAGCATCACCATGGTCACGTCATCAACATTCAGATGCTTGGCAACTGACTCATGTTTATGATGGTTGCAGCGTCCCGGGAATCGTGATCCCCTTTTGTGACCCTCTGACGAGCAAAGTCAGTGGGGAAGCCAGATTCACTTAACAACCATGTTACTAAGTTAACAACTGAGGTGATTCTGTGGCAAGAAAAGTCATAAAATAAGGCAAAACTCACTTAACAAATGTCCCGTTTAGCAACAGAAATTTTGGGCTCAATTAAGGTTATAAGTTGAGGACTGGCTGTATATATTTATTTTGGCAGACAATGATAACAGACTCCTGCAAGCCTGATTGTGCTTTATCTATTGTATTGTATTGTATTTTATATTTTTATATTTTATGCTATTATTTATGAAATTTATTTTCTCCATCCTTTATTTCAGTGAATCAAGGATGAGCCTGCCTAGGTCTCTATCACGTTTCCCAGCTTGTTGTTTAATTCCACCAAAGTTTTAAAATAATGATAATTTATTACATTGATATACTGACAGGCTTCCAGCAATGTGTGATGCTTTATTCAAAAGAATGGCTTGATCCAAAAAAATAACATTTTTATGGGTCAATAATGCTTTTTCATTTGATCTTCTTTAGCCTTCACTTTTTAAAAAAGTTATAGTTGCTCTGAACAACTATAGAGTTCAGCTCCTGTTGTTTTCTTGGGTCTTTGACCAGCATAAAATAAGATACAGAGACAATAAAATTAACAATTGTCACATCAAGAGCAAGCTATGTCTAAAAACTAGAAAAAACGGTAACTACTATAAAATGAGAGGGTAATTAAAACTATAAAAGTAGAATCTGCTAATTGTTACAGAGTTAATTATATTCAGAAGTAAAATTTAATTAGAAATAAAAAATGGCAAATCTTTATTGTGTACTATAAAAAAGGAGTGAAATACAATATATAAGATAATGTACGGTGCTATCTTTAAAAAATGCAAGCACACGTTGAAAATGCTTCTAAGTGTCTCAAAAAGCTTAATGTATTAGTGGATGCTGTTACATCTTGGGAAAAAAAAGGCTGTCCCCCCAATAGTAACATGTGTGTGCATGTATACATGTACACACACAGAATCAAACATATCCTCTGTAATGTACAATTTACAGCTCCATATCTTCTTGCAATTAAGTAAAAACCAATCCTTGTTTTGGCACTCCAAATCCTTTAAATCAAGGGTCTCCAACCTTGGCAACTTTTAAGCCTAGAGGACTTCAACTCCCAGCAAAGCTGACTGGGAATTTCTGGGAGTTGAAGTCCTCCAGGCTTAAAGTTGCTAACGTTGGAGACCCCTGATTTAAATCATTTTGAAAGCAGCTCATAAGTATCTTCACCACTATCATCTTTGCCATATTGAGCATATCAATTCCCTTGACTTGCAACCAAAATTGAACCTAAAATTTATGTTGCTAAGTGAGACAGTTGTTAAGTGAACTTTGCCCCGTTTTTACGACTTCCTTGCCTCAGTTGTTCAGTGAATCACTGAAGTTGTTAACTGTAACCTTGTGGCTTCTATCTTTACGATTTATATTGTTTTATTTCTTTCCTAGTGTGATGACCCAGGGTGTACTACAAATGTGACAAAATCCAAAATGTAAATAAATGTCCTTTAATGCCTCCAACTTGGCCCCACTCTTCAGTAATACTCGGTTGGAGTTAAAACGTACTCAAAAATAGTCTTCAAAAGAAAGCAATACAGTCTGAATTTAATGAGCAGAGGGAGGTGAAATAAAAAAACCAAACAAACTACAATGACAAAATTTCCACAATGGAACAAGAGATGAATTTACCAAATTCAAGGAGATAACAAGGCACAGTCTGTTGAAAGGACACCAACCAAGATAACTTCAGACCAAAATAAAACATGCTTTGTTTCTAGCGTTTGCCAGTACGCAGCTCCAAAGTCTTATTCGGTTGTCACACCTGCAGCCCATGAAGAGGATCAAGGCCCTTTCCTCCCGAGGAGACCACGACTCTCCCTTATCCTCTCCTCCTTACATGCCCTAGGATGGAGAGGGGATGGGCCTGGGTCCTCCTCTAACTGCTCAGCCAGCCTCTGCCCTTCCCCAGCCTCCTCCACAACCTCTGGAGCCACATTTCCATTCCCTGTCAGCTGTTTCTCCTCTCCCTCAGAGTCAATCTCCACCAGGGGCATGAAACATTGTATGATTTGGTTGCTTATTAGTAACCTACCACTATCACCAAGTGTTGTACCTTATGTGTTCTTGATGAATGTATTTTTTTCTTTTTATGTATACTGAGAGCATTTGCACCAAGACAAATTCCTTGTGTGTCCATTCACACTTGGCCAATAAAGAATTCTATTCTATTCTATTCTATTCTATTCTATTCTATTCTATTCTATTCTATTCTATTCTATTCTATTCTATTCCATTCCATTCCATTCCAGTAAGTGACTCTGGCTTCCCCATTGATTTTGCTTATCAGAAGGTTGCAAAAGGAGATCACATGATCCTCTGCAACCATCATAAATATGAATCAGTTGGCAAACATACAGATTTTGATTATGTGACCATGGGGAGGTTGCAACGGTTGTAAGTGTGAAAAACGGTTGTAAGTCACTTTTTCCAGCTCTGTTGTAACTTCAAGTGGTCACTAAATGAATGGTTCTTAGTCAAGGACTATATATATTCAATATTCTCTATGCATTTGGATCTTTCAAGTGAAAAAGCACATGCCTCATAGCTCCAGTGTGAAAGGCCCAGAAGTTGACTTTTAGGAGCAGCTCCTGAGCTATCTGTTAATTGGGTTATCTGGAAATGAGCTACTGGAGATCTATTTTTTTAGGGGTTATATGTGAAGAAAGGCCTGGATATTTGCTTTAAGCCCTAGCAAATTTTTGAGTATGATTGTTGACTACACTGTATAATTCATACATATAATTGATACCAATAGAACAATTGTAATAAAATTACTCAGAAATAGATTGTCCTAGTCTTAATTTTTTAAAAAATGTCAAAGAATTGCAACCCTAGTCTTGGATCCTCAACAAATTTGCATTTCTGAGTTATGACTTACATATAGTTCTCACATACCAACCATTCAAAATTATGATAGGCGTGAAAAAAATGAGACTCAATGAAGATCCCACTGCAGGAAAGAAAAATAATCTTTAAAAGAGCCTTTTCACTTCAGGACACAAACTAAAAGATCCTTGGAAAATATTTAATATTTATATTTGTTAAAGATCTTTTAGTCTTTGTTCTGAAGAAAACCGCTGAACTCAATCTGTTCACATAATACTCATACTTTACTGCCATATATTAAAACTGAAATAAAAATTATGCACCACAAAAAAGCAGTTTAAATTTTGGAGTGGTAGGGAATTTGTAGGATTGTTCTTTCTTTGTCTTTCTAGTTTCTTTTCTCTTTCTCTCTTTCATTCTGTATGTGCATCGCTATGGCCCTTGCACAAAAGACTAGACATCAGTTTTGAAGCTGTACCATTCAGTTCCTGCATCTTCCTCAAGCAGCCCAGCCAATTAAATTCTCACTTAACTGGCTCAGGAACTCCTGAGGGTTTCGACTTGGTTCTGACCAGTTCTGAAGAACCGGTAGTGGAAATTTTGAGTGGTTTGGACAACCAGCAAATACCAACTCTGAGTGGCCCCACCCCCATCTATTATCTGCCTTCGGAGTCCCAGCTGATCGGCTGGGTCTTCTTTTGTTGCCCTGCGCAGGAGAACAGAGCTGGAAAGCAGGTTAGTGGGGTGGGGGAGGGAATGGGGATTTTACAGTAACCTTCTCCTGCCATGCCCACCAAGCCACACCCACCAAGCCATGCCATGCCCACCAAGCCATGCCCACAGAACCAGGAGTAACATTTTTTTGAATCCCTTATCCTTTAGAATCCTTATCCTGCCCTCCTGGTTTTGTTCCTTCTCTCTGCTTCTTGAGGTAAAACTGGCATGGTATCCTCTATTGCTCTCCCAACCAGTGAAAAGAGTCAAAGGATTCTGTTCATGGTGGCTCAGTGGTTAGAATGCAGTACTGTAGGCTACTTCTGCTGACTCTCAATTGCCAGCAGTTCGACAGTTCGATTCTCACCAGCTGAAGGTCAGTCTTCCATCCTTCTGAAGTCAGTAAAATGAGGGCCCAGATTGTTGGGGACCACTATGCTGACTCTGTAAATCACTCAGAGTGGGCTATAAAGCACTGTGAAGTGGTTGTGGTATATAAGTCTAAGTGCTATGGCTATTGCTATTCACTCATAGGGAGTGGGCAGACTTTTAAGCAAACTCAGAAGTTTGCAGATGGGGCAAGGACAGGTTCAGGTGCTAGGAGGATGCTGATCTTTGCACACAGCTACCGAAAGGAGTGCTCTTTGGCTCCTTCAGTGTGCTCAGAATGTGAGACTCTGCTATACAATGATTCTCAACCTCAACCTCAACTTCAACCATTTTGAGATGTGTGGACCTCAACTCAGAATGCTGGTTTTGCTATCCTGAAAAGATTTATGGATCACTGTTGCACATGAAGACACTGCAATGTAAGAACTGTGACAGTGTGGAAGTGCCATCACCAGTGTTGGGATTCAAAAAATTTTACCACCAGTTCTGTGGGGATGGCTTGGTGGGTGTGGTGTGGCTTGGTGGGCATGGCTTGGTGGGCATGGCAGGGGAAGGATACTGTAAAATCTCCATTCCCACCCCACTCTAGGGGAAGGATACTGTAAAATTCCCATTCTCTCCTCACCCCACTAACCTGCTTTCCAGCTCCATTCTCCTGTGCAGGGCAACAAAAGAAGATCCAGCCAATCAGCTTGGACTCGGGAGGCAGAGAATAGATGGAGGTGGGCCAGTCAGAGGTGGTATTTGCCAGTTCTCCGAACTACTCAAAATTTCTGCTACTGGTTCTCCAGAACTGGTGAGAACCTGCTGAATACAACCTCTGGCCACCACGCATTTATGCATATATATGGGAAAGTATTTTTCTATACAAAGTGAGAAGGTGCAATCTATGGAGAAATTCTAAAAGACAACCAAGTTTAAAATCAGTCATGAAATGAAGTGAATCAAATGAAATCACTTCATAAAGAAAATTTATAAAATTAAGTTTCCTTGAGCAGCATATTTTCGTCCTATCCAGCCATCATTAAAGTATATCTTAGGCAATTCTAATCTTTTACTGAAGTTCATTCTCACAATGGATCTCCATAATGATTCAACATATTAAAAGTCTCCAGGACTTTTCAGAGTATTCATAAATATTCTTCTTAAAAGATATACAGTATACAGTATGTGTATATGTTTAGAAAAGAGGGAAGGAGATGAGGACTGAAAGAAAAAAACAATGTCACTTTTAAAAAGTTTTGCATATTTTCCAGCATTTTTGGCTAGACAATTAAATGTAAAAAAAAATGTAGAACATATAACTAGAAGGGAACGACTTGTATTCTAGATTGCATGTTCTAGATTAGGGGTGTGAAACTCGATTTTATTGAGGGCCGCATCAGGTTGTGTTTGAATGGCCAGGGGCGTGGCCATAATGGGCATGGCCAGCTTGACATCACTTGTGTCGAGAGCACTTGTGGTGGCCAAGTGCTAAGGCAAGACTTCCTTGAGGCCCTTCCTCATTCATTATAATTTCTTTCTTTCTTTCTTTCTTTCTTTCTTTCTTTCTTTCTTTCTTTCTTTCTTTCTTTCTTTCCTTCCTTCTTTCCTTCCTTCCTTCCTTCTCTTTTTCCTTCTCTTTTCATTCTTCTTCCCTTTTCATTCTTCTTCTTTCACCTTTCCTTATTTTTCCTTCCTTGCTCTCTTCCCATCTTTCCTTCTTTTTCTTTGTCTTTCCTCTTTCCCTTTCTCCTTTCCTGTCCCTCCTTACATGCTCAAATGCAAAAGGGAAAACATTTCTCCTTCTGTTTTGTTTTTAGTTTGTTTTGCTAGCCCTCTGCCAGAAAAAACGAAGCCCTGGGGGGCTGCGCCTCCCCCGTGAGCTCCTTTTTTGCTGACAGAGGGCTGCAGGATGCTGTCGTGGCCAAAAATGGGGCATAGGGAGCCACATGTGACCCCACCAAGCTCCATTTTCACTGGCAAAGGCTCTGTGGGCTAGTCCTTTGCTGTTTCCAGTCCAGCCCCATGGACCAGATCTAAGGAGGCTGTTGTGGCTAAAAATGGGGCATGGGGATCTGCATGTACCTCCCCCCCAAGCTCCATTTTCATTGGCAGAGGCACTGTGGGCCAGTCCTTTGCTCTTTCCAGTCCGGCCCCATGGACCAGATCTAAACACTCCATGGGCTAGATTAGCCCATGGGCCTTGAGTTTGACACCCCTCTTCTAGATTGAAATGTTCTATAGTCAGTGCTATTTTATGCTTGGAGTAGAACACCATCCACTGCTTTTTGGAGGGGTTAGCACTTGAAAAAAATCTTGTTGTACTATTCAGAAATTGCTTTTGCTCTGCCTATGTTCTCTACTGCATACCAGGGCAAGCATTGGTTGCACTTGTCATTAAAACAGATTCTATTTGTTTTGCATTATGAGAACAGAAAGAGAGCTCATGTTGAATCTTGGAGTTGTGTGGGTGGGAATAAAACTGAAAATTTTCCCCCATAGATGAAAACTGAGAAGTGCAACAGTAGATTGATGATTATGGCATGTAACAGACCTCCAGTTCTAATTTGTCTGTGATTTTAGGTTTCTTAAATCACAGGAAAAAAAGCTCTTATGTCATATGTTCCCTGAAGCAAGGACGAATCATAGTGTAAATTAGTCATTTTTATATAAATATTTTGTATATATTTGACAAGATGCAATTCTTGCTATCTCTCCATGGTAGTCCTTGTGCACTGAGAGAATGAATTTAACATTTGATTAACCAGAGCAGTTTATAAAAAGAAAAGAGGACTTTAAATTAGAAATTAATTTAGATAATTTGTCATCTCCTACCAGTGTCTTCCCCTTGCCTTTCCCGACCAGCAATATGCTAATGCATCCTGTAAAGTAATTGTCAGCCACAATTGCATATCATTCTGCCAATGGAAGTCCAAAAGCTAATTAATGCTACGGCAGCGGGAACATCTGGTCTTTCTTCTGGATACTGACGAGGAACACCTAGGAAAAGGTGATGACAACCTTGAAATGGCTGTGTTCCTTGAGCATGAAAAAGAAAAAGATAGAAAGCAGGTACACCAACAAGTACAGGAACATATGTGCAAATGTCATTTATCTACAAAATGAATTGACAGCAAAGCTTATTATGTTGTACTTATGCATAAGTAAATTGTCTCATTTTCATCCTCTAAAAAGCAATGGAATGACAATTGGCAGTGGATTAAAATATTAGACATTGATAGATGATTGATAGGTAGATAGATAGATAGATAGATAGATAGATAGATAGATAGATAGATAGATAGATAGATAGATAGATAGATAGATAGATAGATGGATGACAGGTAGAGAGAGAGAGATGAATATATAGATGATAGATAGAGTTCCATTAACAACAACAAATATTATACTGATTTTAAAAAGAAATTATGTTTATTGAATACTTATGGATCCATGAGCCTTAGAAGACACAGCCTTCAACCAGGATTAGTTTTGAACAAGTCACTTTTTGGGCTTGATTGTTTATACGTTCATCGTGGTGCATCATGACTGTTCACTATGGCGGTACTTTAGAAACAGAAAATCATGTTTTTCTAGTGGTCCAACAAGCACAGAGAGACCAGATATATGTATTAAATCAGGACAGATTTGTTCATTTGTGGTTTAGTATAGTACATGAAAAATTGTGGTTTGCAAATCATAGTTTAGCAAAGACCAAAAACAAATCAACCCAAAAGGTTCTCACCTGAGGTACAAATGACCAGGCTCAAATCACCTTACCTTGGATACATTATGCAAAGACCTAGTTATTTGGAGAAAAAGCTGTAATGCTGGAAAAGATATAAGGAAAGGAGAACAAGAGGATGAGCAGCCATTACAGTAGCAATGAATGTCAGAGTATATTCATAAACTGGAATAGAGCTTAGTAACAAGGTCAACCAATGAGAGCTGAATTGAGGGCTGAAACTGAAAGAGAGAGTCTGGATGTGCTTTATCTCTGTTCTGTGCTCAGCTCTAAAGTGAAAGAGAAACTAACTTGCTTGCTGAAAAACTAGAGCTCTGCTCTGAACTGCTTCTGTTTGAGTTTGCTCCATGTTGGAGAAATCTACAAGTGGTATTGTAAAATTTACTTTATATATTTATAAAGAAGTTAAATGAAGCCTCAGTCATCTGTGTTTACCTTTCTGGCACTGAATTTACACTGCAATACTCTGAACAATGAATGCCCCTTTAGAAAAACCAAAGGACCAAGTTAGGAACAGATTACCATGGAGCAAAACTTAACAATTTGATTGCTAAGATTGGTACATAATACTTAATCAAATCATGGCTCATGATTTAGCAAATAAACCAGGAAATCATATCTTATTAAGCACACCATGTTTAAATAAATTATGCCTTATTGACCTATCCATACATTTTTTAGACCCTCAACTATTTGCCACACTTCTGAATGATTAAACGTAAAAGCCATGTCTGCCACAGAAGAGTTAAACCTCTGCAAATGAGACAATAAAGTTATCTAAAATAGGGCAAAATAATGCTGGGATAAACAAAGCTGAAGAAGCTTCTTGGATGAGAAGTGAAATGTCTTTTTAAAAAAACCTCAGAAAGTCCAGTTGCCTCTTGAAAAAGCACCTTTTGGACCTGGATGACTGAAAATCTCCATAGACAACTAGAATAAACAGAATTATTTCTCCATAGCTCTATGTGCTACTTAATCTGTAATCTGTAAAACTATGCAGTAGGGGATGAAATAATTCAAAGCATTATAAATTAACCATTGGACTGTAAATAAGCAGAAAAAATGCTAGATATCCTAATTATTCCATACTTCTACACGTTAAAATTACATTTTTGTTTAAATTAAATGAACTTTCTCCATGTTCAGAGTATTTTTTCAAACTAAATTTAAGGCCCTGTCCCACTGGCCGATGGACACAAAACATATGCATAAAGGACACAGCGGACGAGCAAAATTTCGGGGGTGGCTCCATCCATTGTCATCTGCCTCCAAAAGTGGTGAAAATTTGCATAAACAGAACGGAAAAGAACGACGTGGGTAGGATGTAGCGGGATGTTAAATGGATGTGTCATAGGAAGCCTAGCGGATGACAGTGGATGGAAGCGGATGACACCTCCGAAGGGGTTCCAGGGAAGAATTTTGAAGCGGATGCAAAGCGGATGCATAGCGGTAGGGATGCATCACGGGACGCCTATAGGAAACAAAGGGGATGTTGTGCGGATGTATATCGGATGCAAAGTGTTCACTGCGCATTTGGGGAGTATGAACTTGCATCAGCATCTGTGGATATAAAAGGATGCAGCACGCACGCCAGTCAGCAAGACAGGGGAAAGATGTGCTGCCACATACATCTGGCAGGAACACACCATGGTTCTGCAGTCAGAGGCAAGAAGAGGAAGCCCGTGCCTACTCATTCAAGCCCTGGCAAGAAGCCAGAACTCGCATCCCACCCCCTGGCACTGACTCTGAAGCTGCTCCTGCTCCTGCGCTTTTGAGCCCCAAAGCCCTCAAAGCCCTACTGCTGCGAGGCCCTGCTTGCTCAAGCCCTGAAGGCCCTGCTGCTCAAGCCCACTGAAGGCCCTGCTGAGCCCTCCAGAGGGAGGAAGAGGCAAGGGAAGCAGAAGGAGAGAGGAAACAGTATACCATTTCAGAGGAGCATGAGGATGAGGTGCTGAATGGCTGAGGCGAGGAACGGAGTACCTCTGGAGAAGGCCACAGACTGTATCGGGACACCAAGAAGAAGCAGGCAGCTTGGAGAGACAAAGGCACAGAGGCCTGGGGTACACTGCAGAAGTTACTGCAGGATGGTGGAAGGCACCTCCAAAGAAATCCAGGCAGCGCCACTGTCAAGCTCACTGACTGGGAGATGTACGTCATGGCAAGTGCAGTTTCCTGGAGGGTGAGATCCGCCACCAAGGAGCAGCCCCTCTGAGACCCCTCTCCTCAGACAGCCCACAGACAGCCAGTCCTCTTCCAGACAGGAGCCAGCAACCTTGTCCAGGCACGTGTCTTCAGAGGCCCTCATGGCAGAGACCCCACGACAGCTGCACTCCCCATGCCGGCAGACTTGGACGATCCCGTGGAGGGATGATGCCCTGCTGTCACAAATGGAGCGAAGAAGCAGCAGCCACCAGAAGCCAACCCATTCCCACCTCCAGAGGACGCAGGCAGAGAAGCAGAGTGGAGGGCCAGGACCAAACAGTCTGCTGTTGGAGATCAGGGACACAATTGAAGGACCAGCACAGAACTTCTCTCTCAGCTGGTCCACAGCGATTATACCATCCTCGGACCGGAAGCCCTTCATCAACATACGTGGCCAGGCCCTGAGGACCTGCCCGAGGCCCAGTACCAGGTGTGGCAGAAGATCACAGCACTTCTGCACAACCCTCAAGGCCCAGCTGAGCTGCTTCCTATCCCAGTCTCAG
>BHFT01071862.1:0-23357 GCA_004320025.1 Laticauda laticaudata | reverse complement strand
CCTTTTTTTTTTCTTCCCTACCCTTCAATTATGTACGTGTTATTATGTTGCTGTGTCTTTGTTTTTTTTTTAATTGTAAAATCAATAAAATTTGTTTTTAAAAAAAAGAGTCTTTTCCAGCACCACAATTTGAAAACATTAATTCTTCAGTGCTCAGCCTTCTTTATGGTCCACCTCTCACAACCATGCATTATTACTGGGAAAACCATAGTTCTGACTATATGGATCTTTTGTTGGCAATGTCTCTGCTTTTCAGTACAGGTATAGTCCTTGACTTGATCACAAGTGAGCCCAAAATGTATGTTGTTGAGAAAATGAATTTTGACCCATTTTAAGACCTTTTTTTCCCACAGTTGTTAACTGAATCCCTGTTACATAATAACATAATCTGACTTCCCCATTGACTTTGCTTGTTGAGATGGTTTTAATTGCTGTTTCCTGTACAATGTTACAAACCTCATCCTTAGTTCTTCAGGAATTCTGCTCCCAGACCTTGTCCCTTAAATCGATTCATGACCTGCACTGTATTCAGGGACCTGATTTAGGTCATATCTATTTTTTCCTTACTTTATTCAATTTAAGCCTGAATTTTGCATTAAACAACTCTCAATTTGAGCCAGTCAGTTCTTGTTTTTACTGACTATATAGAATAGTAGTTGCCAACTGGCGGGCTGCAGAGAAATCTCACCCCCAGAGTACCCCCACAAAGCAATTAATCCAGGCTGCACAGAAACACAAAGCTGCTCAGCCCACATGGCCCACGAGAACTCTTCCCACCCACTCACTCCTTACCCAGCAAACTTGCCTACTAAATTGTTATTTTTCCTTTTTCCGACCATCATCTGTTCGGCTGTGCTGGAAGATTTAGATTAGCTAGGAAGCAGGAAATGGTTGGATTTCTTGCTTTCTAGCTAGTCTTTAGATCTTTGAGTCAGCACAGCCGAACCTCCCTTAGGACTGAAGATTTGCTTGCAAGCAAATTCAGTGCGGACTCACAGCAAGCAAATTTGAGAGACTGAGCTAGTCGATGGCAGATAGATCACTAAATGATTCTATGAGCAACTCAATCTGCCTGCTTTGCCTGATTTTGGGTAAACGTTACTCTTTTTTATAAAAAATTCAATATTTACATGCATGGTGTGTTGTGAATTAATTTTGTGAGTTTGCTTGCAAGCAAATTTTATGTGACAGACTGAGCTAGCCAATGGCAGATAGATAGATCTCTGAATAAATCTGTGCTTCTGTGAGCAACTCAGTCTGCCTGCCTGCTTTGCCTGATTTTGGGTAAAGGTTGCTCTTTTTTATAAAAAAATTCAATATTTATATAAATATTTATAATATTTACATACAAGCCATGCCCAGCCAGTCACATGACCACCAAGCCATACCCACAAATTAGGCCATGCCCACAGAACCACTTTGTGGTTCCTGGGATCTAAAATTATGAGTTTGGTGGTCCCTGAGGTCCAAAAGGTTGGCGACCCCTGGTATAAAGCTTCTCCATCTTTGGCTGCAAAGTATATAATCAATCTTATTTCAGCATTAACCATCTGGTGAAGTCCATGTGCAGAGTCATCTCTTGGGTTGTTGGATAAAAGTATTTGCTATGAACAGCATGTTCTGTTGACAAACTCTGTTAGTCTTTGCCCTACTTCAGTCTGTATTCAAAGGCCAAACTTGCCTGTTATTCCAGTTACTCTTTGACTTCCTATTTTAGCATTCCAATCCTCTACAATGAAAAGCACATCTTTTGGTATTAATTCTAGAAAGTGTCGTAGGTCTTCATAAAACCAGTCAACTTCAGCCTCTTCTGCATCAGTGATTGAGACAGAGACCTGGATTACTGTAATGTTGAATGGTTTGCCTTGGATTTCAGTGGGGATCATTCTATTGTTTTTCTCACTTTTTAAAAATGACTGAGGGCTACTAAGGATTTCTTCTAAGAAATTCCTGTCCATGGTAGTAGCTATAAGGGACATTTGAATTAAATTTGCCCATTCCATCCACTTTAGTTCATGAATTCCCGAGTTGCCAATGCAATATATACAGGTAGCCCTTGATTTCAACCACTATTGAGCCCACATTTTCTGTTGCTAAGTAAAACATTAATTGAATTTGCCCCATTTTACAACCTTTCTTGCCACAGTTGTTAAATGAATCACTGTAGTTGTTAAATTAATCCAACTGTTGTTAAGTAAATCTGGCATTCCCATTGACTTTGCTTGTCAGAAGGTCGCAAAAGAGGATCATGTGACTCTGGAACACTGCAACCCTCATAAATATGACTCAATTGCCAAATGTCATGACCATGGGGATGCTACAAAAGTTGTAAGTGTAAAAACTGGCAATAAGTCATTTTTTCAGTGCCATTGTAACTTTGAACAGTCATTAAATGAACTGTCATAAATTGAGGATTACCTGTATACACATGAATTTACATTGCACAAGTATATATAGCATTCTTTACTGCTGACTGCTATAATAATATATAACTTCATTCCCTTTTCTTGTTTTCATTTTTGAAGCCCCCTTTTTACATTATTATTTCATTGAGAATGTATGTATTTGCATCATAATTTTATTTGCATTTTTGTTCTTTTTATATTACCATTAAAGATCTTTTTCAAAAAAGCTACAATCTGGATTAAAAGTACTTTGCTCACATGTATAAATTCCACCATCTTTTACGGCTTTAAACCAAATAAAAAATTAAAGCACCAGATTAACAGAAAAAAAGTTTCTAAAGAAATGAAATACACTGCATCTTTGCAGTCTAAAAAGAACACTTAAAAAAAATTGCCTGCAGGCTGTAGTTACTGTAGAAACCAAGCTCTTCATCATTTTCTCTAAGCTGAAGACACAAAAGAGTTGTAAAGTACGGATCAATGGGAAGCAGCTTATAAAGTTCCTTGTCACATCAGCTGCAGGGAAATCAGACATTAATTCATTAAACATACCATGTAATGCTTCTGGAATTTGAGGCTCTTCTGTACAAATACAAAAGTAACCCTGCCTATGGTAACACTATAGTATTTGGTGATTCTCAAGACCAAAACTAAATACAAACTTGTTATGTAGTACTTAAATTTTATCTTCAACCTAAGATCATGAACAAATGTAATTTGATAGGAAGAAGCATGTCTACACTCGCTTCAGATTTCAAAAAGCTGTTTCAACAAGTTATACAAGTTACTCAAGTCATTTCTCATAAGGCTAACCCAACTTTCTTCTGTTCATTTTATCATTCTATTTTAATAAGAAAAAATGATATTTTTTTCCTGTTTTTCTATTTACAGAATCTGTAGGACTTCCAAACAAAGCTGGGATTATAGGATGGGGAAAAAAGAAAAGAAACAGAAAGCTATAGTGAGATGAAGGGAGAGCAACCTAGTTCACATTCAGATCTCATAGATGTCAGGAAATAATCTTCAGGAAACTGACACACAACTAGATACCTGCTGTGAGACATGTAATTCCTTTATAAGAATGCCTCTAGACTTTGTATACGCTCCACATTATAACAAAGTAAAGATATAGGCTTGCAGTTTATTTGAAAGTTTGCTCACAAATCCAGAAAAAAGGCAAGTTGGAACAGTATGGAGCATCCAAAAGGACAAGACAATTAGGTAGAAAGTAATCTCATCAGTGTTTTCTGGTAAATTACTGCTGTAAATACCATTCTCAACACAGCAGCAATGTATGAATAGGCAAGACAATATAATGATGGGCATTCTGTGAAAACACTCACAGTATAGACTCAGAATTCCAAATGTGGCCAAATTATTGTTGGTTCCTGAGGTTCTTCTACAATGGCAGGCATCTACAATACCGAGCACTGCCGTCTGGACTCACATCCACACCCAAAACCTCTATCAAGATCCTTGCTGCACTGCCTGCACATCTCAGAACAATACTAGTCTGGATACAATATTATCTGAACAACATGCAGGTGCAGTCAGCATCTCTCAATCGAGCCGAGGAGGATCTGCAAAACACTGTACAGGCGCTGAGAACCTATGGCTTTGCTATCTCTTTCAACAAGAGTCATCTAACACCGTCAACGTCAACTCTTATACTGCACGTGGGGGCTGTCATAGACTCCTCAGAAGGCGCGGTATACCTCACTAGACCAACTGAAAAACATCAAGTCCTTGGTTATGCAGATCCAAAAGGACAGAGTTGCTCATCTCTTGGGCAAGCTGATTTCTTGCACTGCAATCATCCCCTGACCGTGTTTGCATGCAAAAGCCTTGCAGTGGTTCCTGCTCCCATATCAGAGAGCAGGACGGAGCAATTCTCCAACAAGAGTTCGAGTCCCCCCAAAGGTCTTAACATCTCTTCTGTGATGGACATCCTCAGCAGTTTCCAGGAGGTCCTTATACCGAGAGCAGCTCGGGTGACGATAACCGGGGAGGGGTACGCACTCCCAACCACTTATGAGGTGGAGCGGTTGTGTCGTTGGAAAGGAACCTAGGATCAATCAAGGCAGAGCACATCTCAGGAGTACAGAATGTGCGAGCAGACTGGCTGAGCAGGTCCACGGTGGACCATTCCGAGTAGCATCTGCACCCAGCTCTATTCAGGGAGATGACGGATTGATCTGGCATGCCTATAGATCTCTTTGCATCCCCCGCGAACATCCAATTGCGAAGGTTCTTTTCCAGGTTCCCATTACCGGGGGCGAAGGGGATTAATGTTCTCCAGTGCCTGTGGCCTCAGGGTCTTCTTTATGTCTTCCCACCCTTCCCACCCATTCCGGGTGTGATCAAGAAGATGATATTCGAGAAGGCAAAGGTGCTACTCCTGGTGCCCCACTGGCCTGACATCCATGGTTCACAGACCGGGTTGGTCTGTCAGTCACCAGACTGTGGAGGATTCCCCCCAAAGGGATCTCCCTCAGCCAGGGGCTCATAAATCACCTGGAGCCTCAATGGCTCCAATGGGCCATCTGGCATTTGAGAGGAGAATTCTGACCGGGGATAACTTCTCCTCCCAGGTAATTAACACTAATCAGGCTGCCAGGAAACCATCAACAACTAGAATTTACGATGTATCCTGGAAGGCTTTCTGCCTGTTGTGTGGGCAGAGGGAGCTTTACCCCATTTCAGTTACAGTGGCCCAAGTACTAGACTTTCTGCAGGCAGAGTTGGATAAGGGACTGGCCCCCACAATGATTCGCAGGCAAGTGGCAGCCCTTTCGACAGTTTTGACATTCAGAAACCTAGAGTCCCTAGCCCAGCTCCTGGTGATCCTCGTAGATTCCTCAGAAGTGCCATTAATCTCAAACCTCCAGTGGTACACAACTCTCCCACCTGGGATCTCTCCAGGGTGCTTCAGGCCCTTATACTAAGGCACCTTTTGAACCGTTGAGTACTGTCAGCATTCGATTTCTTTCTTACAAAGTGGTTTTCCTCATGACCATAACATTGGCCAAGAGGATATCAGAGCTGGCAGCCCTGTCAGTTAGGAAGGATCTTTGCATCTTCCATGCCAACCGAGTGGTCTTGTGGTTGGACCCTGCCATCATCCCTAAGGTCAACTCCTATTTTCATCGAGTTCAAAAGTTGATCCTGTGGCACTATCTCATGCCCAGGAGAAGGTCTGGCACACTTTGGATGTAGGGCCTCTGTATATAAGCGGATCGGGGTCTTTAGGAAGATGGAGGCCATGATTTGTGTCATTCCAGCTGACTTCTATGGGCCAGAAAATTACACCATCAACCATTGGCAGATGGATTAGAGTTGCATTGCCAATGCATATAAGGAGCACGGCCTAGAAAGACCAAGACGTATAACAGCATATTCCATGCGAAGCGCCGCAACAATAGTGGCTTGGGCCGCACAGGCTTCGGTGGAGATCATCTGTCAAGCAGTGGCCTGGTACTCACCTACACCTTTTATTCACCACTATCGGCTTAACCCCTTTTCTTCAGCGGAACCAGCCTTCAGTAGACAGGTCTTGCACAGGGTACTCCAGACACAACAGCCTCAGAACCATATAGAATTCCACCCATATATCATTAGCTTTGTTATGTCCCAAGCTACTGGATCCTATTGACACCACTCTGGAGAAGGGCCATTGGTTTTATCTAAGATGCTCCTTCTCAGAGGGTGGAGATAGGATCCAGCCCCACCCTTTCGACTGTCTGGTCCAGGGTGCGGGTGTGGAGAGGACAGTTATCAATGATCAACCACTGGAATTGCTGCGACTTTATCGAAAACTGGGGATCATTGGAGAGCTGGAGTTATGTCCTCAGTTTAAACAACTCAATCTAAAGAGCTAGCAGACCAGAGTCATCCCAAGCTACTGGATCCTATCTCCACCCTCTGTGAGGGAGCGTCTCAGGTAAGACCAACACCCCTTTACAAACATGCTATGTTATGCTGTGCTGTGCTGTGCTGTGCTGTGCTGTGCTGTGCTGTGCTGTGCTGAGCTGTGCTGTTTTTTTTGTTATAATTTTCTCCCCTTGCTCCTGGTTAATGTTCAACAAGCACAGCAGATCATCACTAATTTCGAAAACCTTTCAAAACCTATTTTACCTACTTGGTTAACTTGGTTAAAATATAGTATTAATCCATATAACCTCCTGTACTTCCCATTCAATTCCAAGATTGTTCAGTTTTCTTGTGATTCAGTAGTCTCTGGAATTGAGAAGAATGAAAGGAAACACACACTATTTTGCACTGTGGGGATTCTGAAAAAAATCCTAAGCAATTTAACATTCCAAATAGGCTTTTGCACAGGTCTGGAACTTATGTGAATTCACAGATGAATACTAGAAAAGCTAACTTGCAAGTAACTAACTCCTCGTGGTCTCTATGATTAATAAATTACAACACGCAAAGACAGATAACAGGTCAGATAGCACTCAACATAAAAACAACTAAGAGGGACAGATTAACAGGGGCACAAGAAAGGGGCAAAAAGAAATACAAGCTAATCTGTCGTCTAGAAGAATAAAAGTCGAAATACTGCACAAATAAGAAGAATGATTCCCAGAAGTGAGACAGCATATTTGCGATCTTTTCCAGGAATCATAGATGAATGTAAAAAAATGGAAATGGTCACTAGGTTCATCTTGGACACAGAGGCCAATGTTCTTGGGATGATAAGAAAGGGCAGTTCCACACCCAAGTACAAGAGCCTGAGAGACAGCTACAATTTACCTGTACAGGATCTGTTCTTTTCCACCTCCCCTGCTTTTTCTTACTATCAGTGGGCACTGCGAAAAGAAAGGCAATGACAACCTTACTGCCCCATCCTACCCTCCACATCTTTGGGTAGAGGGAGGCCTAGCATAGGGAATAGTAACTGATCTCTGATGCCACTGCAGGGCAGTAACCCAGACCTGGCTATAATACGAGCAAGGGAAGAAAGCACTTGAAGATTCAGTGCTTCTGCATTACAAATAGTGTCTCTTCCAAGGAGCCAAAAGCTTTGCTCCTGGATACCCTCCACACAATAGCCATCCACCATATACTTAGCTCCAATGTCAACAACAAGCAACTCATCATTGTCCAACTATTATCACAGCTTAGGCAAGCCACAGAATTGTTTCACATAATTGTTTTTATGAAGCATTTTTATGTTCAGTAACATAATGTGATACTCTTTATTGTCTTTATATGCTGGACTCTCTAGAGACCTTTATATCAATGTACAATTTTTTTTCAATGTAACAACTATTGGACGAATAAACCAAACTTCCTATGGCAGTTGACAATTTGTCTTACAGCCTGCCTGCATATAGGATGCAGGTCACCAGATTGAATAAAAATCAATGTTTTTTTAAAAAAATAAATAAAGAAATTGGACTTTTTAAATTTAAATCAGATTTTTTTGTTTTTTGTCAAATTTATCTTAATAAAATGTTTTGAGTAAAAATCTATCTAAAGATAGTTTTCTATTGAAGATACATTAATAATTTATTTTATTCAGCATGAAATAGACCTTAGTTGTGTATAATGAGGCTGTATATTCTGCAATATTAGGACTGTTGGGGAGTCAACTGCGGCTTAGAGGAGGAGCTGCTTGCAGGACAGAGATGACAGTTGCTCTTTAAAAATTATAATTTAAATTGAGTTGATTTAAATCAAATCCACCTTACAGGTCACTAGAATGAAGAAATGCTGGCTGACTAAGAATTCTGTACTAATGACACTCATGTCCCAATGATACAGTATACCTTCACATGGGGAAAAAACCCTCTGTCACACCAAACTGATGAAGAATAGGACTGAACCAAACAAGATGGGCTCATTGTTGAACCACCAAGACCAATAATTCAATTCTGGAAGACCCTGGTGGCCTATTTATTAGGATATGCATCAGCATTTAGGCAACATAATTTCTTTTTAAAGAGAGGCAAGGAATACTTATACATTGTAATTGTAGTCTAAATCTTGATACAAACATATTTCACACTGAGCATCATCTCACCATGCTTTCTCAATAGTTTCACTCAAAAGCATGAAGCACAAAACTCTGCCCCAAAATCCAAGCATGCAACCCTCCAAAAGACAAGCATTAAGCCTCAAACACCTCCAGAAGAGTTCTGTCTTCAGCTGTTTCCCCGAGGCAAACAAAGCTGGGGCTAGTAGTCTAACTTCCAAAGAGGCTATTCCAGAATGCCAGAGCTGCTACCTAAAAGCAGTGACTCTGGGCTAAGGCCCCCACATCTCTCCACTAACCACTAATTGCTTTTCCTCACAAGATCAAATAAATTAGGTCAATTAAGTGAAAATGATTCTGAAGGTAGCAAGATGCCAAGCCACAAAGATTGCATAGGTTAATATCTGCACTTTAAACTGTACATAGAACTTAATGCAGGGCTCATTACAAAGTTAATGAGCTCTGATTGATGAATGTTGGGTAACACATGAGCTGGTGCATTTTGGCCCCCCAAAAATATCCAAATGGTCTTTAAAAGCAGCCCCATGTTTAACATGGGGCAGTAATCTCAGGGAACTATAACAAAGGCATGAATAGCAAGGACCTCATGCCCTAGATAGGGTTGCATGAGCATGTAGTTAATTGATTCTTCAAACTTTAATGGCAGACAAAAGACCTAAAAGGGAATCACAAAAATGCATGTGTCATCTCACACACACAATCATAGAGGACAATAAAATAAAGCAGGAAGGAGTGGAAGGGAATAGGACATTCTACCATTATCTGATCCATGTACAGTGATAATACCATTCTGAATTTTTTAAAAACACAGAAATCCACTCTGGAAGGGTACAAATTTTAAAAGTCAGAAATGTGTCCATATCAGCTAAAAAGACTAACAACTGGCCAAGTGATAACTAATCAATTAACCTGTACTAGTGTAACATTGGCACGTGGTGAGAATCAATAAACTAGGTGAAGGTGGTAACTCAGTCAAGAGTGTCATGTGAATAGAGGAGCAGCTACATCAAGTTTCCCTGCCAGATAGAACATTCAGTTCCTACCAACTTGAAAAGTGAAGAGCAGCATACCTTGGCTCCATTTGCTCCCTCCAGCAATTCTGGCCCCATCCAACAGTTAAAGAAACAAGAGCTATGAATTACTATTCAAGCAAGTGTTCCAGCAAGAAACATCAGGCCAGCCTGATCTGAATGCCAGCAAGTAAATGCCAACATGCTACTCAGCGCTTCTCTCTGGTCTTGAGAAACTGATCTCTCTCCTCTCACTTACTTTTGGAGACTTTTTAATGATATATGTCTGTGCTGATATATAATTTGGAATGCAATTATCTAATATTAAAATATTAGTAAGTAAATAAATAAATCCATACAGTATTACTGACGATACAAGAAGTCAAATCTAGTTTTGTTAGTCATTTATGACAACTGAGATTTTTCTTTGAACTTCCTTTCAATCAAATACAGGTAGTCCTCGACTTACGAACACACTTCAGCACAAAATTCTGTTGCTAAGTGAGACATGTTAAATGAGTTTTCCCCATTTTACAACTTTTCTTGCCATAATTGTTAAGTGAATCACTGCAATTGTTAAATAAACAGTTGTTAAGTGAGTCTGATTTCCCCATTGACTTTGCTTGGTAGAAGGTCACAAAATGGGATTATATGACCCTCGGACAGTGCAATAGTCAAAAGGTGAATCAATGGGCAAGCATCTGAATTTTGATCATGTGACCATGAGGATGCTGCAATCGTAACTGTGAAAAACAATCATGTCACTTTTTTCAGTGTCGTAATTTTCAATGGTCACTAAATGAACTGTTATAAGTTGAGGACTACCTGTAATAACCTTATGGTAAAAATATTTTAACTACCCACACAAGCTACATTTAGAAAAATCAAAATAACAGTTCAGAAAACAATTTCCTTCATGACAGTGAAGAGGAAGCTTATCTCATTGGAACAGTCTGTATAGAAATCACTACACATAGCCTTGAACTTACAACTGTTCAAAGTTAGTATGGAACCACTCACGACCCAAGTTAAGGCCACTGTACAGTCATGTGATCATGAACATTTGACCACACTAACAATCACCCTTCAATTTCCTCCATCCATCTATCTTCTGCTATCTTCACCGCCTCAGCATTGTCTTCTTGCTCTCACCGATATCAAGGTGTGCCTCAAAGCTCAGAGGTGTAACACACCAAAAAGCCCCTTTCCAAATGTTCCTTTTGTTGGGTGCAAAGAAGCAAAAACCACCAGATAAATCGATAGACTGATAGACAGACAGATCAGGATTACAACTGGTGCACCAGACTTACCAGACTTGAGCCCAATATTTCTATTGCTAAGCAAGACAGTTAAGTGAGTTTTGCCCCATTTTATTATCTTTTTGCCAGCTGTTAAATGAATCATGAAATAATCAAATGAATATGGAATCCCCCACTGACTTTTCTTGTCAGAAGTCAGCTGCAAAGGTTACAAATGGTGAACACATGACCCGGGGAAGCGCAACTGTCATAAATACATGCCAGTTGTCAAGTTTGATCATACAACCAAGGGGATGCTGCAATGGTCGTTAAGTGCAAAAAACAGTCATAAGTCACTTATTTCAATGCCGTTGTAACTTTGAATGGTCACTAAAAATGGTTGTCAAGGACTACCTGTAGTTTCTTTATTGCTCTTTGCCCATAGGCAGGAATTTAGCCAGACTAAGGCACTCTCATCTATCACATAAACCTTATAGATGATCCCTTCTGGATCTTTTTCTGCATACTAAGAACTCAAGGCTGATTTAATCCTTAGTTTCTTGCGAAAGAGGCCTCCCTCTTACAATTCTGTGCCAGACTCCAATACACAACTTTGCCAGACTGGCACTGGACTTTTATAATTAAAATGTTTAAAATATTAACCATTTAAAAATGAAAACATTAATAGTTAACAACAATTGAATTAAAAAAAGGAAGTGCATAAAAATATGGTTGTTAATTTATAGCTAGGACAGATCTTTTAAGAATTTATCATTTATGGATTAACTGTAGATAAGGAAGCTGACTTGGATTCCATAAATAAAAAGACAAAATCAAATACGTTTAATTTAATCCAGTCTGCTTATAAGCATCAACACAGATGAGCTTGTAGATGGTATTAATCAGATTTTATACTACCATGAGACCTCTTAGCCAGGATTCTATGTCTTTTGAGACCAGATCTGATGATAGTTGTAGAGATAGATGAAGCTATTGCATTACCATTGGTCAAAGCATATCAGTGATGCAGAACATTAAAATAGTGGTCCTTAGGTACATCAGTATTGTATTTGGGATTTCATAGCATCCATGGGCATATTCCAATTCGTAACTGAGAGTGTGAGTGTGTGTGTGTGCGTGTCTTTCTGTCTGTAAATGAATGAAATGAAATGAACGATAAAGGCATATAATCTAGTTCTGCTCATACATGTGATATGGATGATATGTAGGTAACAGAGCTTAATCTCAGAAAATCCTTTGGTGGAAGTTGTGGGTTTACAGCATTCTTTCTTTCTTCAGGGCTATGACAGACATATTTACTTCCAGGGATTTATGGAATCAACTAAATCCTAGAATGATCTGAAAGACATTTCTATATTTAGAAATGACGATCTGTTCAGCATTGGAATGGTAAAGAGAGGGAGAACTTAATATAATTACTGAATGCTCTAATTACTTATCATATGCAGGGGTACTGCACAAAATGAAAAGTGGTTTATGACATTAACAGCAAATGGCCAGGAATCCATCAAAACATACATAAAAGCATTTATTCTACTTCCTTTACTACTTCCTCAGGTAACTACACAACAAAACTTTTCTGTTTAATGTTGAAATTGACATCTGACACAATAATGCCTATGCCTTCTGCGACATATTTTCTAACGTTCTGAAAATAAAATTGTACTGTTCTATTTCAGGAAAACTAAAGGAAAATATCTAACACACAATCTATTCAAATTCTGAGAGATGTTTCAGGTGTACTCTGAAAGCACAGGAAAGAAGTTTAATTTAAACCATGTGCGTTCTGAATTTTTTTTGTATCATACCTGGTCATAATCGATTGAATCAAAGCGTATGTGCATGAGATGCTGGCTCAAACTGATTTTTTTTTAAAAAAAAGAAATACAAATACTAGTAATAGTTGTTAAATATTTGTGGTCATAGGATAGATTTCTTTCTGCAAAGTCACAAGCTAGTTATTTATGAATGGCTGGCATCACACTTCAAGCAAAATTCCTTCATTCTGGGAGATTGCAAATACTGCAGTAATAATAGGTCCAGTACCAGAAATTATAAAACTTTTTCTTTTTTCAAATATCCCTTTGGTGTGTATGTGTTTTGGAAGAAAATTATCTCAGCTGCTCAACGAGATGATCCTTAGCAGAAGGACTGTAATCTCTGCCTGATCTTCCAATGGCTTTTGATGCTATTGACCTTGATGTACAATTTTACATTTTCTCTACTTCTCCTCACAGTTGATAGCATTTGAGTTTCCACAAAATACCATTTTGTCCCCAATGCTGTTTTACGTGTTTAATATGTCCTGGACTTACAACTCCTTTTTGAGAAACAGGTGGCTGTCGTGGCCAGGAGAACCTCTGCAGAACATGCAGGTTGTGCATCAGTTAAGCCCTTTCCTGGACCAATGATTCCTGAACACAATAGTCAAGATGAGAGGCTAGTCACCTCCCATCTTGAATATTGCAAGGTGCTCTGCATAGAGCTGCCCTTGAAAAGTTTCCTAAAGCTTCAGTAGGTTCAAAATGTGACAGCACACAATGATTTATGCAACCTAGACTTTCACATGTTATCTTGATCCTAGGGCGGCAATATTGGCTATCAATTTGCTTGCAGGTCAAATTCAAGATGCTAGTTGTCACCATCAATGGCTTGGGACCAGGTTGTTTGAAGAACCATCTTTTTCAAGTCTTATCTACCCAACACACCAGGCAGGGAATGCTATCGGTTCAACCTCCTAAGGAAGTCTAACTCAGTGGGACCAGAAGAATGGCTTTAATCCATGGTATTCCTTCCCTGTGAAACATCAGGATCTGCAAAAATAGAATTGGCCCTCACTCTTGACACTCAAAAGCCCTAAAAACACAGTTCTGCCAATGGATCTGGGGACCCCAAAATTATATGTAACCCATCAAGTGGCTCATCTGATAGTTGTCACCAGGGATAATGCAGGGTTATTGTATGAGTACTGAGGTTTTATTTTTCTAAGCAGCCAAGAGTGAACTGGGCAACCATATAAAATTTCTTAATTCATACCAAGGGTGTATTATCCTTCTAACGGTGCACTACATTATTAATCAAATGTATTTTTCCTTGCAACAATAAAAATATTGGCGGAAAGTGTTCCTTAGTTGCCAAAGAGTGAGGAACTTTTGATCCTAATAAACATATTGCACTTTGCAGCCAAACATTCTTTATGTTTCAACAAAGAACTATTTCCTTCACATATGGATATGGAAATTTCATTTTAGCATATGGATAGTTTCATTTTAGGAGAAGCCCAGTAATAACGTCCAGGATTTTCAACCAATTACTTTCTTGCTTGTGATCTGTAAAGCAGGCATTTTTACTTGGTTAAAACCTAAATCTGTATATACAAGGAGTCTTTGACTTACTAATA
This sequence comes from Laticauda laticaudata, assembly GCA_004320025.1. NCBI lineage: Eukaryota > Metazoa > Chordata > Lepidosauria > Squamata > Elapidae > Laticauda > Laticauda laticaudata. The sequence continues at coordinate 9,276 of BHFT01071862.1, read as the reverse complement.
TCATTGAGCATAGAATTACAGTTGTAAGTCATGCTAATCATTAAGCAGGTCAGCATGTGACCACATCTGATTTGGACTTTTTTTGTGGCAATCATTCACAGCCATAAATACGAGCCAGCTGCCAAGCATTCAAAATATGATCATGTGACTGTTGGTAGGCATTGGTCATTATGTTTGAATCCCAGTCATAAATACCCCAGGAGGTGTCTGTCGTAATTAAATACTAAGTTAATTACTAAGTGAGTAATTTTAAGTTGAGGACTACTTATAGAAATTTTTTGAGGGTTAGGATTAGGGTTAATGTAGCTAAGGAGTCTTGCATAGACACTTACTTTACTGTGATATCCCTGTTAATTTCTAAGTTGTGCCAAGCACAAAATGATTTTTTTTAAAAAAAGACAGAGAGCTCCAATGTAAAACATTACTGGATAATCAGTGCTTATTTTTAAGACACTTCAAAATTATTTCAGTTTTTGCAATGCCAGATATTACAAGCCCTATTCATATCTCTGTAAACCAAAAAGAAACCAATATTATAGCTGAAAATGGGGGGAAACAGCTTAATACATTTATATTTTTAATTCTCTGGATTTTGAGACCTCATCTGAATATTGTTAAGTACTAACTAGAATTACCAATCCCAATCTTTTTAAGAGTACCACTTAAACCCACTTTGATAATTAGGGATTTGTTAATAAGACAACTGTTTGCTCAAGATGAAACATCACAGGTTGAACAACTGCAATTTGAAAGTTCTCAATTTACAAAACCTGCATACTATTCTCATATCCCACTGATAACCTCCACTGTAGAATTATAAAAAAAACTGTGGCAGATCAAAGCTCCACATTTTAACCACTATTTAGTAGCCTTTATTTCAAAACAAACCCAATTATTTTAATCACTAGAAATCCAATGTTATACCAACATAAAGTTTTTAATTCACACTGTTAAATAAGAAAATTTTAAATTTTGTGTGAAAAATAAAAGACTTATTTAAGAGAAAGGAATTTATGTTAGTGTAAATTTCTTAGAATTAATATAAATGGCATATACATATCACCACTCTGGTTCATAATTTTGCATGATTTTTCATATGGAAAATACCCCTTTCAAAAGTACATAAGTCTAAGCATAATTATTTTAACTTTTATTATATACAGAATAAGTTTAACTTCATGGTCTATATTTTAAGACATTACTTTCCATCACATAGCAGATTAAAAATCATTTGATAGTNGGGGGGGGGGGGGGAGAGAACTTTTCAATTAAATCATATATATTGTCATTTACTGGCTCTTACATGTGATACCGTATATTCCCTGATGTTATTTCTGCAATCTATTTTTCTGAATAAATGAAAATAAGTATGACTTTTATGCATTTTTCCAAATCAAAATATTAATGGTATTAAGTCTTAATGTAATATGTGTAAACTGTTAAACAGGGCATTTTCAAAGTGGAAATAAACATGAGAGATCAAATCTTGGCAAAGATCTTAAGTGAATGGAATTTGAAGTCCGTAAGTAAGATGATCTCAAAATTACCTAAGCCTTCATCCTAAAATTAAACAAGATTAGGATTCTTTACTATGAAAGGTATCATGCTACCACATATATTGACAGTCATCAACAACTGAAACTAAAAAAAAATGCCAATCCACAAATGCTATGTTTATGTGCATATTATTTTTTTTTGCCAAATAATTCATCTTTAAATGGAAGTATTGTCAGCTTCACTAGAATACCGTGATTCAGGGAAATGAAATTTTTCTATTTAATTTTCCTTTGGAGTCATAAATTCAGAAGGATTTATTTGGGGTAATATTGGGGCAACAAACATGGATTATTAAGTACAATTGAAATGTGCATTGAAATTAGAAGATTTACCTTCAAAATCTTTTTCAGTAAGGATCAGCTTTACTATGACTAGAACTGCATATCATCAATTAGCAAGTACAGTTTGTCTTTAGCTAATAATAATATTTAAAGACGATATATGTAAACAAAACAGTGGTTAAATTATCCAAAAACCATCTTTCAAAAAAAAAAAAGTGCAGGAACATATTATCAATATCCTAACATTCAGCAGGTAAATTGATTTTATAACGACACTCTTATGGAATTTTTTTCTTGAAAGCAAGTATAAGGTTTTCAAATTTAAAATGGGTGGAAAGACAAATAAACTACTATTAAGAAATATATTATTCTGTGAAAAGGTATGTGCAATAGAATAAATAATAATCAAAGATAATCATATAATAGTTTGTTTCATATTATGACTTACATTGGTACATCCAAGATACACTCAAATAATAAAAGACTTTTGCACAGAGTTGTTATCTGTAAGACAACAGGATTTAATGGAGAAGTTGTTCAAAACAGCTACAAAGGAGAATTCAAAAACACTCGACCCACAAGGGCATTTTTTTCTCAAAGCTATCTGGACAGAGTAACTGATAAATTTGAACACATTTAAAGTTTCAGCATTGAGATTACACTAATTTGTCACTGAATGACTGCATTTGCAATTTTTTTTAGATTACAGCATTATCTCTTATTGTAATACTAAGATATGCCCTTTTTTCCAACTGTAGAGTATGCAAAGCAGTACAGTGAGAGGCTCTACATTTCTGTCTATTAATTTGTTTTAACTTAATCCGAATTAAAATAAAACAGAATAGCTGGCCTTTCCAATAAATGACATCCCCTGCGTGACAGTTACAAAAGTCAAGTAACACAATGAGTTACACGAGTAAGATGACACCATGAATAAACACTTCACCAATTAACTTTTAATGAGGTGTACTTGTCCTTACTGTATTTGCAAAATGCTTTTCCTATTTTAAGAGTACCGATCTCCAAATATTATCTCATCAACAGAATGCCCTCAAAAGCAGCTCCTTTTCTAAGCCATCCCCTCGCCATTTTTTCTTTTTAAATTAAAACACGCACTCTTTTAGCCATAAGATAAACCCTCGGTGTGGAAATACTTCTTTGAATACTGAAAAGTACATCTGTTTTCTCTTGAAAACCCCAGGCCTCTCTCTCACCCACCACCACCCCACCCCCCTTTACTCGAAAAGTACAGCTGTGTGTGTGTGTGTGCAGCCCGGGAGACAACTTGGAAGCCCCAGCCTAGGTAATTGGGGGAGGGGGGAGTATTTATTCATAATTGCAGCCATGACGGGGAGACTCAAGATTTTGTAACTCAAGAGGAGTTGCTTCCCACACAATAAATCGTTCAGGATCCCAAAGCCGGACAAAACAGAGAGCAACCAAGCGCCATATCTAGGCCAGCTTGAGCGAAGAAGCGGGGCTCATGGGCTGCCTGCTGCTGCTGCTGCGGACACCCTTCAATGCTCCTTCCTTGTTCGGGTGCTGCTGCCGCCACGACAACGAGGCTCCCTCCTCCGCGAGCGGCATCTTTCGGCCTTGGAGCCCCCGGAGATGCTTGGGCTCGCCTCTCACGCCCCCTTCGCCGCCCGACGAACACGCCGGGAAGGCGAGAGCGGCGACCGGCGATCGAAGAGAAAGGTCTTGGCCGGGACGCGTGCCTCAATCCCCACCCCCACCCCCACCCCCCACCGGCATTCCCTCGCTCCCTCTTCCTCACATCACACGCGCGGCAGCTGCAACGGCTGGCGCCCCCCGGCGCTGGACAACTCCGTCCACGAAGACGCCTTTCTTGCCCAGGCAACGCAGGTAGAAATCACCACTGCCAGACGAAGGACTGGCGCGAACAGGCGTCGACTGACTCCCGGTCCGTCGCCGTGTGAGGGTTGAGGCGGGGCCGCTACCGCTGTTGCCAGGGGCTGGGCCTGAGCGGGCGGGGCAGTGAAAATCTCCAGTGCCGCCGGGAGATGAAACTGGAGTGGCCCATGCTTCGTCCACCGAGCCCTGCGAGGAGTTGCGGCCGATGGTTACTGAAGCGTTTTTTCATGAGGTATTCGAACTCGCGGCCCTCTAACCGGCGCCACGGCCGCCGATGCCGTCCCCGCCGCCATCTTGGCCGAGACAGCGCGCGGGACCGAATGGTGCCCCCCCCTCTGTTTCCCCCCCCCCGTGCGCGCGCGCGCGCTTGCGCGCCCTCCCCCCCCCTCCCCGAATTCCCCACACCGCCCGCCGGGTCGGCCCCAGACACCGACAGACGCAGCGGCAGAGTGCTACCGTGCAACCCACACTCACGCTATTCCCCCTTCCACTAGACAGGCTGCCGGCCTAGCCAATGAGCGTGCTGCACGCTCTTTGGAGCTTTTCGGTCTCCGCCACTCACAAGCGTCACCGGGATCGACGCAAGGCAACGAGGGTAGATTGTGCCGCACTGGAGACAGGCAGGCAACCAGTTGGAATGAAAGTATGGATTGGATTTGTCATCATCCGGAGTGGGGCGGTGGTCGATAGAAGGGCTTACTACCGTAACAGCAAAAACTTATTGCGGCAAGAACTAGCCTGAACAAATTGCCGGAAAGCTCCATAAATGTATTGCGAGGAATTTAAAAACTTCTTAATGTAATGCTCTCAGTTCATTCCTCTATTTTCATTCCTCTAGATAATATACATGCATTCTCTCATGACAGAGGAAGTAGGTTCTCAGTTGCTTCAGCAAAAATAATCAACACTCCTTAGTTTGCTTTTTTCAGATATTATACTGAATTTGTTCTATCATACCAGGGTGTGCTGTATGGTAACGGTAATCGTTTTCACATGTATACCACATGAAGGAGAAAGCTGCTTATGCAAGTATTCCCTTTCAACATTTAGCATTGATGTAAAAGAGCAGATGCTATTTACTGAAAAAGAAAAATTTGAGTCTTTCTCAAGTGACAGTTTTCAATACACTCGCTGCTACTGTCACAGCTGCTGAGGTACTTAAACGGATCCATCAACTTTTCTGCATTTTTACGCTAAAAAATTATCTGTGTGTATTGGCATATGTAATATTTTGTTATATTCACATTTTTTGTATGAAATTTTCTTACATATTTTGTGCATCTTAACTATCAGCCCTTGACATGCACTTTAAAAAATTTTATTCCCTCTGTATATACCTTTTATGTGCATTACACCTATACAGACATGTTTATATTTACATGACTTTGCCCAATATATATTGTTTTACTTCTAATAATAGGTTGATAGTCCTAACAGTATGCCCTGTTTCACCAAATGAATGGTTCTGTTTGGCAGATCAAAGCAAATAATACTTTATCCTCTTACAACAACTTTCTCTTGCTTATCCTCAGAACTAGCAAATATAACCAAGATAATAAAAGTCAGCTTTTATTACAGCTCTCACAGTCCCAGATTCCCTTGGCATTTACAGGATGATTTGAAAAGGATAACTGCATAAGATCTTGGAAATCTTCTTCCAAGAAATCATAACATAAACAGAACAATGTTTCACATTTTCAGCCAAGTTTAGCAAACGAGAGGATTTTTTTTTTTTAGATCAGAGACAATACACCAAATCTGTAAACTTCAAAACATTTGTATTTACCTTTAGCATTTTTAAAGGGACACACAATATTACAGAAGTTATTTTAAAAAGGAATTTTGAAAATAGTACTGAAAATATTATAATTGATTTCAAGCAAGTATCTTGCAGCAAAAGCAGGAACCAAAGCAGGGAAGACTCTGTCCTTGGTTTGCCTCGTGTGAAGGATGGATCCACAGAAAGACCTTTGATCGTAAAGAGCAGGTAGATTTATCTGATGGAGAAAGGGGGAGAGTTGGGGAGAAGATAGTCTAGTCCTTTGATTTGGTCAAATACATTTATTTCATTCATGTTTATAGTCTACTATTCTATGAATCTAAGAAAGGAAACATAGAAATTTCTCTCGTTTATCCTCATAGCAAAATATCAAAGCACTTTTTCTGAAAAATATATTCTTTAGTCGTGTCCAGCTCTTCACAACCTCATAGACTGCAGCATGCCAGGCCCCTCCATCCTCCACTGTCTCCCAAATTTCCCAAATTCATGTTCATTGCATGCATTACACTATCTAATCATCTCATATTCTAGTCTTCTTATCCATTTGCCTTCAATTTTTCTCAACATCAGGGTCTTTTCCAATCAGTCCTCTCTTCTCATTGCATGACTAAAATATTTGAGCTTCAGCTTTAATATCTGTACTTACAAAGGACAGTGAGGGTTTATTCCCTTTAGGGTTGAGCCTAAAAAAGGCTTTTTATGTTTGTTAGAAAAGATGCCACCAGACTTTAATTGGACTAGAAGACCTCCAAGATCCCTTCCAAATCTGTTATTCTGACACCATTGCAATGATGAAGAGGCGGCCATGGAGCTAAATCTCATCCATCAAGATGAAGACTTCTGATTTTTGCTCCCATAGACTAACAGGACTCTCCTACAATATTTCCTCATAACAACTCATGATCTAAAATGAACTGAAAAATACCAACTGCTGTAGCCCATACACAAGAGCTTCTGGTTAAGTGAGAGATGTTTCAAACTGAGGACAGAACTAATTGGAGGCTATGTATTTGTTCAAGATCAATGAGATATGTTTTTTTAAACACCATCCCAGTTAATAAACTATTTTCTGAATGTTATAGCATTCAATTTAAACAGTAGTTTTTTATACTGAACTTTAAAATTATGTTTGATTACATGGCTCATTTGTATATTTTATACCATGCTGTGTGTTAAATGAAGACTTAAATGTTTATTTTAAAGTTCCTGACATTTTACAGTGGATTGTCCTCAAGTATTATTTATTGCCACTGATAATCAGTATTTGCTGTGTAGTTCAAAGAAAAATATTTTATATGATGGAAATGGAAGGAGTCCATTTTAGAAAAAGCAAATAGGGATTCTTGAAAAAGTAACTGCCCATGCTTAGCTCTAGGTTTGCTCTTTGTTTTAGATCAAGTTATTTTATTTTATTTTAATATTTTTATTTTTTAAAAACAAAAATATAAATCTCTATTCACATTAACAGTGTCATTGTTAATACATACCTCTCCTTTTATACATCAGCTCTTATTTCTATCTTCCACCCATTTGTACCACCTATCCCAAACCACATAATAGTCTGAATCATCTTTGCCTCTTAATTCCATTGTGAATTTATCCAGTTCCGCACAATCCATTATTTTTTGTGTCAAGTCTTCTTCAGATGGTATCTTTTCCTTCTTCCATCCCTGTGTGAAGGTTATTCTTGCCGCTGTTATATGTATAATGATGTATCGGATGACCTTGCTCAAGTTTCCCTTACTTATTCCTAACAATAATAATAATATTCCTAATAAGAATATTTCCAGAGAGAGAGAGACTCTAAAAAAAACCCTGCCTTAATTCTGCATACTATAGAGGCAGACGGAAACTATAAAAACAAGCTTTCAAGATTCTGTTGTTATATCCCATACAATAAAGTCGAGTTCCAGTACAATCATTGTAGAGTCTATTTTCAAGTAGCAGATATATTTCAGTGGTAATGGTATTTTGCTAAATTTAAATTACTAGCATTGGGACATATTGAGGATGGAGCGTAATAATACAGAATGCTGATATATGAGGTATTAGCAATTTTTATTAAGGTTTCGTGTTTTGATAATTTTTATTGTTTTTTTAGCTATCCAGGATGAGCAGCCATATAAATCTTTTAAATCAATATTTAATTGTTCACATGCAAGGATTTATGCTTTTGTCTTTGTTATACTGATTTTCTGCCAAACTTCCATTAGTCTAGAAACAAATGAGCAAATATTAATGGTTTTGATTGTAGTATCTGTATGTAAATAAGTTTTAAAACTAGGATACTTTTATAGTATCCTAAGTTCATTCTAAAAGCATTACTATGATAGAAAGCAGAGCAATCATCTGAAATTCCAGATATCAATTCATTACTTAATAAATTAAATTGCTGAACAATGCCAGGAAAATAAATTGCACGCTATAACACCAAAGTAGCCCCATTCTCCTATGAGCTGTTCAGAGCATCCAGTAGTGGGAAGTGCTTCAGTCTCTGCATGTGTCGGCTGGGCTTAATTTGTGGAACGCTCCTCCTCCTCCATGGAACTTATCCCCAGCGTTCCCCAGTTTTTTGCTCAGCCTCGTGAGAGATAGGCAGTGCTTGTGATTCTTCCTTGACCGAAACAGGAAAAATACTTTCATAGCCAGCAGGCTTGACAGTCAATCAGCTTGTCTCTAGCCTTCTATCCCAAATTGACCTCACAGCCAGACAGGTCTGATTCAGGGAAGCGCCAATTCGTGCCCCAAAGGGCAGGAGGCTTCGGCGCTGCTCCGTGCCACCTCTTCACAGCCGATTTCTCTACCCCTGCCATTTTGATCACTGCAGCATTTCTCTCGTTTATTCTGTCAGCGGTGTGAGCCTTTCGCTCCAAACCAAGTCGTATTGCTCTTCCCCCTCCCCAAGTGCCATTTGAAGTGGAGAACTCAAACTTATGATAACTCCCACTTTTCCCGCCGCTTTGCTTAACAGAAAGAACCACCGGTGACTATTCATTTACGAGGCGGGAATTTGCCACTTGAGAAGCGCACCAAAAGTTTAATGGCCAGAGGCCATTTTGTGCTGTCAAAACCTCGTGGCCACATGCCAGTTATTCATTCTCGAGCTGTGTGAGGTAATTCTGCTCGCAGCAGCAGGTTCCCTTCAAGAGTCTGGGAACTATTATTCCCTCATCTTGGTTTGGCTACATTCGAGGCTATTCTTTTTCCCTCACAGCCCAATTATCTCAGGGGCACAACAGCAAGCACCCAGGCCTGTGTCCGCCTGTGCAGGGAAGCTGTTGAAGGTCCCTACACTTATCAATCTGGGCCTTAGGTGTTCACAATTCGGCTGTTTTGGTTTTCCCTTATATTATATTGTGTTACTAAATTAACATTCCTATACCTTTTACCATAGATACATATATATACATTAGTGCTTATAAGAGGAATATTTAAAATAATAATAGTAATAATAATTATTATTATATTTATAATTATAATATAATAAACTTTTCTTCAGTATAACATTTTAATTTCAATAAAATATTATTACTGGGATACAACTCATTTTAGATAGGGACCAAAAAAAGGGGGGGGGCAATAATACCATTATCTGGGCAACCGGACTTTACTCAGATCAGGTCCCTGCGCGTGCCAACCACCTTCACAGCTTTTTATAACAAGCATACTGTAATTTCAATTTGAATCAAAATGGCAGATGGTAGCCCCTCTCAGACCTCATCCTTGAAGGCAAAAGCCAAATCTCAACACAAACCTAAACAGGCTAAGGGGACTTCTAAAGCC
>BHFT01071861.1:0-10111 GCA_004320025.1 Laticauda laticaudata | reverse complement strand
GAAATCGCCATTTCTAAAAAATGGAATGAAATCTTTTTGATATTTGATATTTAAAGCAAGGTTTTTTTTCTATTTGGAGCCGTATCTGCTACTTTTTTCTCTGATAATACTTCACCTGATTAATAGTAATATTAGTTCACTGCTATGACCTATTATTATATTTTATTCAGAAGGATGCTTTCTTTCCTATAAATTAAAGCACAGTATTTATTTGCCTTAAATTGACTTGGAAAGGCTTTTAACAAGCTCTTCATTTTCTTCAGTATACCCAGAACAAGGGAAATGTTTACAAGGGGAAGGATTTCAAGGAGCCTGACCTAGACCGAAGTCTTTTGAGACTAATCTGCAGTTCACATATGAAGGCACTGAACTGAAACCTGTTTTTATACATCTTTGCTACTATTCCAAAACAGAGCAAGCACTTGTGAGTTTTAGAGAGAGAGTTGTTGGTCCAGTGCTCTTGGAGATAAGATTCATCCTTTGAGAGCAAAATGAGGTTGGGTGCCTTATGGATTGTTAGAAATGCTTTAGTGTGGGCTGTGGTATAATTTCAGAAATGTAGAAAATGCCATTCCAAATTAAAATAGAAATTGTTCTTTCATGATTCATAAAATGTAATGCACAGGATGCTATTGTGCATATGTAAAACGAGGCCCATGGTCCAGTTTTGTACTGGACCTTTAAATGATACTTGAACCTCTGACTATAAACACCTAATAGCAACAACATACAAAGCATGAACATATATAAGAAGATTTCAAAGAAACAATAAAGAATTGAAAAATCATCAGAACTGAAAGAACATTGACAGCTGCAGGTATTAAGTAGATTAGTTAAATAAAATAATTTTGTCTCTTTCTAAAGGCACTAAAGTAGATCTTAGGACAGTGCAGAGATAATTTGGAAAAGATAATTGGGTGGTTGAAGGAAGGTAAACAGCCACTATTTGTAATTGTTTAAAGCAGCCATATCTTCCTAGAAATCATGTGACTGTTTTGCACTGCCTCATGATCCCAGGAAAATATGCAGTTGCTTTCAAGAGTTGCAGCCATGCGCTTAATTTACAACTCCATTGAATGGTACTAGTAGATGCTACTTTCCCAGATTTTTCTGGGAAAGGCATTTGAGGTGATGACACATTGGTTAGAATGCAGTATTGCAGCTAACTGCCCATAGCCAGGAGTTCAGTCGTGACTGGCTCAAGGTTAACTTAGCCTTCAATCTTTCTGAGGTTAGTAGAATGAGGACCCAGATTATTTGGGACAATATGGTGACTCTAAACCGCTTAGAGAGTGATGGAAAAACACTATTGAATAGTATATAAGTCTAAGTGCTATTGCTGTTTGGCATGCTGAATTGAAATAGTGCTTTCTTTTCCCTCTGCCTGTCTTAGATATTTTCCTGGGAGCATATATTGTGTGTTAGAAAACTCAAGCATTTTGTGTGGACCTTCCACTAAGTCCACACTCACTTAGTTCCAATAGTTTTGCTCTCAGATTCATAACAAGGCCAATTGAGTTCTTCGATTTATAAACTCTCACTTCTAAACAGGGGTTTTACATATTCTGATTAAATGTTCAAATTAGCAAAAGTTGAAAGAAACATTGCATAAGAGCAGGGCAAAATTTCAGGAGGAAGCTATAAAAAGCATTAGCTAAAAACACGAGCAGGTTTAAAACTGATGGTATTTGCACATTTGTGGGGAGGGATACAGCTGAATATTGAGTTGTATACTGTTGAATGCATACTGAATATAAGAAGCATGCCTTTTGTGGTAGAAATTTTCATTTTTACGATAGATAGTCCTGACTTACAACAATAATTGGGACTAGAATTTCTGTTGTTAGGCAAGGCAGTCATTAAGTGAGTCACATGAATTTATGATATTTTTTTTTGCCACAGTTGTTAAGCAAATTACTGTAGTTATTATGTAGATCATTGCACTTGTTAGGTGCAATTAATTAATTAGGTCATTAAAGGAATCCGGCTTCCCACATTAACTATATCTGTTGGAAGCCAGCTGGGAAGTTCATAAATGGCGATCACATGACCCCATGATGTTGCACCCATCATAAATACATGCAGGTTGCCAAGCACCCAAATTTTGATCACATGACCAGAGAGATGCTGTGACGTGCATACGTCACTTTTTTCTTTCTCAGTGTCACTGTAACTTTGGTCACTGAACAATTGGTTATAAGTCAGGAACTACCTGTGCTCCCTTTTCATCTGGAAATGGAAACTGAAGTGTTTTAAGTTATATAGCAGTTTTACATATCCTACATCAGTCTATTAATTCCAGGATTAAATTTTGGCAGTTAAAATATTCTTTGTCTTTATTTTAAGGGAAGAAATTTAAATGAGACAACTAAACCCAAGGGAAGAAAGCAATATATTACACTGTGATTTAAACTTATGGCCCATTAAAATCTCTACATGACCTTGCTTTGCCCTATACTCGCACAATAAATAAATTAGAGAATAAATAAATTAGCTTAAAGACCTGTTTTTTGCTTGTGTGGATGCCATTTAATTTATACCCCTTGTACTATAAAGACTAAGAAGTGTGACTAAAACTTTCAAAAGATAGCATTCTTGTCCCAAATATCAAGGCATGTTTATTGGTGCTGTACAATTAATTTTAGTGTCACATCTAGTTGAGCAGACACAAACTACGTAGTAGCATTTTGAACCCACAATTGACATTCATAGTACTTATGAGCAGAGGGAGCTATCTGAAGAACACCTGAAAGACTTCATTATGGGGCATCCCTCTAAAATAGGGGCATCAAACTCACGGCGTCATGTGACATATTGGGACTTTTTTCCCCTTTGCTAAACCGGTTGGGGGCGTGGCCAGCACATGACATATCCTCCCACGTGCCACGAGTTTGAAACCCTGCTCTAAAATCCTATGTATTTGAATTGTTAGAAGCTGAGAAGTGCCCCATTCAAACATTATTCTTTCTTTTGTCTTTCATTTTATTGTTTTGTTCTTCTATTATTCTTTCAGTAACAGTAGTTAATTAAAAAAAAATCTTACCAAGAATTAGATAGAGCCAGTTGGCACAAGTCTACCTTAATGAATGCTGTAATTATGCTTAACAGTTTTTCCCACAAGCAAATAATGTGGTTTGTTCAAACAGATTCTGGGTTATTTCTCTCAGGACAAGCCCAAAAAAAGAAGCCACAATCCATCTATAGTTTATTACCCACTCCCTGAATGAATGAAGCACAGACTAGCAAACTCTTCATTCATCAGTGACCTGAATAGGGTCATGCAAAACACTTCATAAGTTTTTTTTTTCCTTTTGGTGATTTTACAAATTGGTTAAATATCATAAACTTAGCTTGTAGCAATTAGACATCTCTCCATTACTTCAGATTGTAATTTATATTTCCTCCTTTTATTTTCCACTTTTTTTTTCTTTCAATTAAAAGTCCTTTTTGTTTGTAGTTATATTTTGTTTTTAGCAAGATGAAGTTTCTAAATATCTTTCTCCTTTGGAAAGTATAATTGTTGTGGTAGTTTTGATCAGCACTTTCAGCCTCCCACTTTAATTATATCTGTATTCCCATATAGAGGTAGTCCTCAACTTACAACAGTTCATTTAGTGACCGTTCAAAGTTGCAACATCACTGAAAAAGGGACCATTTTTCACACTTAACAAGTATTGTAGCATCCTCATGGTTGCATCATTTACATTCGGATGCTTGACTGACTCATATTTATGACAGCTGCAGTGTGCAGGAGTCATGTCATCGCCTTTTGTGACTTTCTGACAAGCAGAGTCAGTGGGGAAGCCAGATTCACTTAACAACCATGTTATTAATTTAACAATGGCAGTGATTCACTGAACAAATGTGGCAAGAAAAGTCTTAACAAATTTCTCACTTAACATAAATTTGGGGGTTCAATCAGTGGTGGGTTTCAAAGAAGGTGACCACCGGTTCGGTGGATGTGGCTTGGTGTGCGCATGCACATACTTTGTGCATGTGCCCCAAACACGCACTTTGCACATGCTCAGAGGCTTCCCTACTTACCTACTGCAATCCTGCACTCTCCCTGTCACTTCAGCTGACGCGCAGCAATCTGCTGTGCCACGCAAAGTAGCTGTGCTTCAAAAGCAGGGAATAAAGGACAGAATGGGAACCCGGGCAGGCGGGTGGGCCCAACAGCAGCTCCTCAGAGAGAACTGATTCGGTCTCCACTTATCTTTGGTGCTACCGGTACGCTAGAATAGCACCACTGGGATCAATTGTCATAAGTTGAAGGCTACCTGAATAGCACAAATTTTATAAATAAAATTAATTTGCCTGCTGATACCGCATAGTCCTTTTTCCTTCCTCATTGGGGTAAAATCTGCAAAAAAATGTTTCATATTCCCTTTCGTGAATCTGGAATAAGACTGATGTTTTCCCTGTTGCAGGCAGAAGCTCCTTCATTTTCAACCTTCGTACAGTATTTTCCATACGTGTTTATTATTTAATACAGTTAATCCTCAACTTGCAGCCACAGTTAGACGAGAATTTCCACTGCTAAGCAAAGCAGTTGTGAAGGGAGCCATGCACAATTTTGTGACTTTTTTTTGACACAGTTGTTAAGTGAATTACGCAGTTATTGAGCAAATGCAGCTTCTCCCCTTGACTTTGCTTGTCAGAAGTTAGCTAGGAAGGTTCAAATGGAAATCACATTACCCCAGGATGCTGCAACCATCATAAATAAAATGCCAAATGCTCAGACTATGATCATACAATTGTGATGGTTTTATTAACATACACAGGTTGTAAGACACTTTTCCACTGCTGTTGTACCTTCTAATGTCACTTAATGAATGGTTGTAAGTCAAGGACTACCTGTAAAGTTAGGGCTCCCAAATCTTCACTGCCAGAATTGATCTGATAATTCAGTGGCAACAAAGATATAGAAAACAATGGAAAAACTCCCTAATTCTCATTTTTTGCAGCCCAGATCCAATATTCTTAAAGGAAAAGGTAGATGTGCATACTTAAAAAAAAAAGAATTATATTATGTGTACTTGGATCTTCCTTTTGGTGGCAATTAGACTTACTTTTTTAAAAAAAAAGAGGCATCCAAAGAAAATTCTAATTTCCACCTGAAAGCTACGTTATGAGGCAGTATTCTATATGCTGTATGTTCTATACTTTGCCTGGTAAAATTTTCAGGGATAAGACCAGTAATTTCAACCCACAAATAATGTTTATACGATGGTAGTTCCAAACAGTTCACAATGCGACTGTGATACTCTTTAGTATTTCAGTAGGTGGCAGCACTTGGCTGATCTTATCTATGTTTTGAAGCTAAGCCAGGTTGGACTTGGTTAGCATGTGGACTATTTAGAAAATCCCAAGGCTTTAAGATGGATTGAAAGTTGAAAGAACATCTCAACAGAAGACAATGACAAATCTTTTTTTTTTTTACTGCTGCCAAGAACCCCCTACGCCATAACCATGAGTCAAACTCAACTTGAAAGAGGCTGTATCTTTTTGATTTGCCCCAATTGTAGCTTCCAGATCCACTTCAAGAACACTTTCATTTTTAATACCCTGAAATAGGCTATGATGTTTTTATAATGTGGATAATAAATATGAACACCTACACATCTGGCTCATGAGTTGAAATCAATAAAATTCACTGTGTGCTAAACCTCATGTTACATACCTTAGTTTACATTTAAAAGTATGTTTAAATATCTTTTGGGACCCAGTCTGCCTAAACAGACTGAATGAATGAATACAATAAACCCATAATGTTGATAGTCAGCTATGTTAAAACAATAATGCAACCAATAAAAACCAACTTTCTTCGAACCATTGGGGGGGGGGATTAGAGCAGCATTGATCTAGCGTTGCAGTTAAATTACAAACTCAGTTCCTTCTTTACCCTCCTTTCTTTCTCTCCCCTTTTTGATATTAATATTAAATAGTTGTTTACTTTCCCTTTCAGATTCTTCCTATTCAGAACCTCCAGATGTCCAGCAACAACTGAACCACTATCAGTCCGCAGCCTTGGCAAGGAATAATAACAACATTAGCCCCGTCCCACTTTCTGGAGGAGACCAGAAAGCTGAAGCCATCCTTAACTGTGAATTTTGTGAATTCACTTCGGGTTACATACAGAGCATTCGGCGTCATTATCGTGACAAGCACGGAGGGAAGAAGTTGTTCAAGTGCAAAGACTGTTCATTTTACACAGGCTTTAAGTAAGTTGCTACATTGGAGCATTAAGGGGTTGTTCTGTTGCCAATTAAGCAGCTATTCATTCAGACTTGGCCATTTGTAATGGTCTGTTAGAATGACCTTGGGAGAGAGAAGGAAGAACTGCAATCTAGACAGTCTGGTAAGTGAGTCCAAATAAGAGATAGGTTGGAGAAGGCATCTCAGAAGGGACCTTCTCTAGTCTTCAGGAGAGTAAAACTAAGAGAGGGGAGAGATATTTTCAGACTTGCAAAAATTCTATTATTCTAACCTTAAAATAAAATTAGTGTTGGTGCTTCTTGTCTGAACTACCTGAAGGGCTGACACAACTTCTGTCAGTAGACCTGTGTTCCCTTATATTTCTGTATTGTGACTTCAACTTCCATATCTTCTTATTTATGTCCCATTTACAAAATGAAGGGGGGAAGGCGCTTCTTGTACTGAATACTGCAAACACACCCACTTGTTTATTAGTAGTACTAAGGTGTAACATGCTTGTAGTCCTTGTTGTGGAAAAATAGACAAAAATATTTGCTTTATTGTGCAACCCGATAAATATCAGCTCAGAAGGATATTACATTGGATTCATTCCTAGATCAGTGATTATGGGATTGCAGTTTTAGAGTCTGAGATTCGACAGTAGAAAAGAGTAAGGGAATTGTAATCCACATTGCTAGAAATACCTACAAAAAATTGAACACTTAATCCAATAGACTACGTATGCTTAGAATTATAACTTCACTCTTTTCCATGTGAAGTGTGGAAAGCAGTAAGCTGCTTCCTCCTGAAATCCACTTTGTCATTGGGGGAGGCTGATCCTATAAGGGCTCTTTACCCCCCAAAACATACAAAATGTCTTTAAATGGTTGTGGTTTTTATTTAGGGTCCTTGGGATTGTTCTGTCTGTAATCCAGGAACACAATCCAGTGGGCAGCACAAGCTGCAAATTCACAAGTTTACAGATAATCTCTGTCAGATGAAATGTGCAGAGGACAGAGAGTATGTAAACTATTGGTGTATGAAGTATGCACATTTCCGCCAACAGCTGCATAGGTTAGGCCTCCTATGGTCCTCAATCTAACATGGTCTTCACTCTGCAACACAAAGATTGCAGTTGTGTCATGTAGAAATAGCCTAGGCCACGGGTGTCAGCCTCACCATGTCACATGGCCGTCACATTGTGATGCTTTTCCCTTTGCAGAGCTGGAGTGGGCGTGGCCTGCGTGGGATGCATCCAAACTGTGAGCCGCCAGTTTGATATCCCGACCTAGGCGCTGCCTATGCTACAGTTGTATATTTGCAGCTTCAGTAAAGTTATGTGTGCTGAGGCTGGGAAGGGACTCTGCGAACACAGCTCTTCCAACAGCGCCTTTGCCTTATCTCTTTAGTTAAAGTTGACATTTGCCCTGAAGGGAGAAGAATTTAGAAACCTGCCTAGGGGAATATAATAGTGAGTTCTTACTGACTCTCTGTAGGGTTCTGCAGTCAGCAAAATCTTTTTTCTCTTAAGTTTTGAATTCCCTGAAGTTGGTTTTAATGCTTTTCAAAAGAAACTTCATAAATGGTTCCTGGAGTTTTAGATAAAACTGAAAATGGAGTTGCATTTGGCTAGGTGTATGTCCTTGGGAAGAAATGATATAAATTATATGAACCTGCAGTTACCCTGCATGAATAGATCCTAGTTTATATACAGTCTGCATACAATTTGGGTAACTTATACTTTGCAAACAAAATTTGGTGCATTCCAATATTTTTTGTGTGTAAACACATGTTGATAGCCCTGTGAGGTACGTAAAGATATCTCAAATCAGGAGAATATGGACTTCCCATTTTACTTGGATTGATGGATTGATATTATGGGTTAATTAATAAGTTTTCTATTTTGAGATGAATTCCTTTTTTTCCTTAAAATGCTTCTCTGTGGCCATACTGTAGGATGTTCCACCCTGTTCCCTTTAGAATACATGCTGATTATTTTCCTTTTGCTTTAAATACATTTGCGATTGGCGCCAATGTAACATTGATCTATTGAGTATAGGTAGTCCTTAATAGTTCATTTAGTGACAGTTCAACATTACAACAGCACTGAAAAATGTGACTTATGACTGTTGTTACAGTTACGACCTTTGCAGCATTCCCATGATCATGTGATCAAAATTCAGTTTGGCAACTGATTCATATTTATGATGGTTGCTGTGTCCCAAGGTCATGTGAACATCTTTTGCGACCTTCTGACAAATAAAGTCAATGGGGAAGCCAGGTTCACTGAACATGCAGGTTACTAACTTACCAACTGCAGTGATTCACTTAACAATTGTGGCAAGAAAAGTCATAAAATGAGGCAAAACTCACTTAAATGTCTCACTTAACAACAGAAATTTTGGGCTCAATTGTAAATTAAGGACTACCTATGTTCAAGTATTCATTAATATAATTCTTATTAGGTTTAATATGTATTGATATTGGTTAACATAACATTTAATTCTACCTTTAAAAAAACGCGAGCAAAGAGATTTGTAAAAAGATAAAGTAAAAAATGTGGCTGAGTTCATTCATCAACTAAGCTATGGTTTGCAGTCACTGTGGTTTGATGAATAAATAAAAAGCTAATTATAGTAAGCCATAAGCCATGGTTTACACAACACCATTACAGTTTAATGTGAGTCAGACCTAGCTTTCATTTGTATCAGTTCCTGGGAATACTAAAAACCATTGTTCCTTAAGTCGAAGAAATTTGTCTTGACAAATGTGTACAGCATGCCTGTCAATGTTGACATCTGTAGCTTCTGTCGCAAAAAATATTATTCAAAGTGTTAAGGTTCTCCCCACTTGTATCTGAGCCTGTGTACTACTCTTTGATTTTGTAGATCTGCTTTTACTATGCATGTGGAAGCTGGGCATTCAGCAGTTCCCGAGGAAGGACCCAAAGATCTCCGTTGTCCTCTCTGTCTCTACCACACCAAATATAAACGGAACATGATCGACCATATTGTCCTCCATAGAGGTAAAGAACTTTACAAGAATGTATCACTGATCTTTCCAAGATCTCTGAATGTGGCTCCTCATTATTCACTGGAAAACATGGTGCCTGGGAGAATACAAGAATTGCAACATCCATGATCACTTGCCAGTTTTCAGCATGCAGATAATATAGGGATGGCATACATATATGGCTTCAAGCGCTCTCTTTTTTTAATGCTCTAGATCAGAGATGGGGAACGATGGCTCCTTTTTGACTTGTGGACCTCAACTCCCAGAATTCCTCAGCCAGCTATATCCCCATGATCATATGCAATCAAAATTCGGATGCTGGCTGGAGAATTCTGGGAGTTGAAGTCCACAACTCTTAAAGTTGCCAAGGTTGGGGACCCCTGCTCTAGATCAGAGATGGGGAACGATGGCTCCTTTATGACTTGTGGACCTCAACTCCCAGAATTCCTGAGCCAGCCATACTAACTCAGGAATTCTGGAAGTTGAAGTCCACAAGTCATAAAAGGGCCACTTTTCCCCACCCCTGCTCAAGATCATCCTCTGCTTATCATTGCTGCCAACCATTCTGAGACAGGAATCACATACAAACATAATAATAATAAAAAAAAAACCTAAGAAAGCTTAATCAGAATAGAGCTGGAAGTGACCTTGCAGCAATGGTCGGTCGCCAATCGGTGGGCCATGAGAAAATTTTGGTGGGCCTCAGAGAAATCTCACCCCCAGAGCACCCCACCAAAGCAATTAATCCAGGCTGTGCAAAAACACAAGGCTGCTCAGCCCCCATGACCCACGGGAACTCTCCCTGCCCACTCACTCCTTACCCGACAAACTTATCTGCTAAGTTGCTATTTTTCCTTTTTCCAACCATCATCTGTTCTGCTGTGCCAGGAGATTTAGATTA
>BHFT01071858.1:0-31701 GCA_004320025.1 Laticauda laticaudata | reverse complement strand
CGGTCCCTCATGGCCTCATCCATGTTTAGGAATTCGCATGCTCCGCCAATGTCTCTTCGTGCTGCAACAAAATCTCTGATGGTCTCGTCTTCCTTTTGGTTGCGCTGATAAAATTTGTGTCTTTTGATGAGGCATGAAACGGTTGGCGCATAATGGGCTCACAGTAATTTCTCTAAGTCCGTCCACGCCATTTTCTTTACATTGTGGGGTGACACCAATGCCTTTGCCATTCTGAATACTGTGGGACTGCAAGTGGGTGAAGAAGACAGTTCTCTTCCTATGTTCGGATATTCCTCGGAGATTGCTCCCTTTTAGAAACATGAGGAATCGGTCGATGTAGGATTCCCAGTCTTCAGTTGCTGGGTTGAATGGTATGGGTGACAAGTTGTTCCCGGCCATTTTGTCTCGCTTGGTCCTCGTTGCCACATGCACAACTGGGCTCCTTTGTCTCAGTATCCCACCTTCGTCGCCAGTGTTGCATTGTGGGAAAAAAGACTTGAGACCCAGTTGATCTTCTATTCTTTTTATTTTCGCTCCAGAAACTGCTTGCCGGCGAAGCCGCAGCAGCCTTTTTATAGCGGGCTGCTCGCGGCTTGTGGCCAATGATGGCACTTCAAATCTCCCGCCATCCAGACCAACCTATCCTAGGTGAGTATGCAAATATATAACAGTTCTGTGGCTCCCAGTGTTTTTTAACAACCAGTTGTCTGCTCTAATGACTGGCTGGGTAGGCAAGGCTAGGGGATCATGTGACTGGGTAGGACTGAGGGATACCCAACCAGGTTTTGTGGCTCCTGGTGTTTTCTTTTCAAATGGTTCTTTGAGTGTTTGCAGACCCCTGAGTCACATTGTAACTTCAAATGGCCGCTAAATGACTGAGTATAAGTTGATAATTATTTATATACATTCAGTGAGTAGATGCGTTCAGAAATTTATTTTGTCTCTTGCACTTTATAGAGGGGGTAAAGACAAACTTCCTTTTTAGCATTCCAAAAAAAGGCCTTACCAATAGGAAGTAAAAGTTTAATAATAACCCAAGAAGCATACTGTGCTTTTATTCTGCAGGGCAAAGTATTCTGAGTGTTCAGAATACAAAGTATTCTATTCAATTCTGAACTACATCTTCTTCAATGACCCTCCATCTTTCCACTTTCTTTATATGTGCTTCATTTTCTGATCTTCACTAGGTATTTTATGTACCCACCTTAGCTTCTCTGAATATCCTCCAATTTTTTTTCTCTTGTAATTGTTTGCAATTGTGCTTTTAGGAATTCCCAGCCATTTTTAATTATTATATTAATTTATCCTTTGATTCAGGCTCCGGTTCCTTTGAATTTATTAAAAATTGCCTTTTGGAAGTTCACAATACATGGTCAACTAAAGTAAGATTTTAATTCTTGTAAAGTTTAGAATCCTAGAATTAACGTCTATGCAGATTCTTAGTCATTCAGGTAATAGTTGTCCAAAAGGTGCTTTTTCAAGAGACAATTGAACTTTCTGGTTTTTCTTTCAAGATATTTCATTTCTTATTCAAGAAATGAAATGAGCTGAAGAAGCTTCTTGTATAAGGAGTGTTCTGTATAAAATAGTTGGCTCCAAATAACTCATTCTGATTGGTTACTAAAAACTAAAAGGGATTGTTCCCAAAAGGACCCATCCTCTTAGAAGCTCGCGCACAAGGCGGCAAAATCAAATGAATGTCATTGGCTACAAGCCGGCAACAGAAAGTATAAAAGGGCTGTCGCGCTTGAGCCCAATGTTCCGTTTACATGGTTGTTGTTGGCCATAAAAGACTTTGTTTGTGGAACCTGTTACTCGCGTTTCCGGACGGAACACTGGCGACGAGGATTGGCATCGTCCTAAATCGCGAGAACCAAGCAGCGCGTTGATATAGAATTACAGACAGCAAACAGAATGCCAGGAACAACCACGCGCCCACCTTTTATCCGCAACGAAAGAGATTGGGATTCTTATGTAGACCGTTTCCAGATGTACTTGGAAAAGCAATGAGATGGAGGGAATTCAGATCAGTGCAAGAGGGCTGTGTTCTTAACACCACTGCGGGCCAACAATCTTCCAAGATGGCCAAAGCCCTTCGCCAACCCCGAGACGTCAAGCAATTGACTGGCCCAGACTTCAGAGACTGCTCAAAGCTCACTATCTCCGATGGTGTCCAACCTTTATAAAGTGACACGACATTCTATCGAAGAAACCAGAGAGAAGGTGAGACCATCGCTGACTTTCATACGCTGCTCTCCGACAAAATAGGGGTGAGAGTCGAATTCCTAAGACCTTAGATGAAAGGCCATGAGAGACCGAGTAGTGGTTGGGCTTAAGAGACTCGACAACACAGCAGGCAAACTACTACAACAAGCACGCAACATACATACCGAGGCCAGTTCGCGGAACCGACAGCCGCTGAAGCCGCGAAAAATCGGCTGTCAAAATAAGCAGATGAACCGCAACGGAGACAAACAAAGCACTGGCCAAGAGGAAAAAAACAGTCTCCCTACCACTTCACCACGAAGATTATGGTGCAGCACGTCCGAATCAGATGAGAAGATGACGAGGTCCACCGCCTGTACGCCAACCAAGAAAGGAGCGCAAAAAGAGAAACTTAGCGGGAATCGCGCTGGCTGCGGAGGAAAACCTCCTCGAGCCGAACTGCAAGGTTTTACTCGATGCCATTTGCAAACTTGCAAAGAAACAGGGCATATCGAGGAAGTCTGCAGACAAGAAAAACTATAGCCCAACGAGATGCCAGCAACTCCCTTGCTCGCATCAATCCTGAGCCCAGTGTCGGCTGAGAGAAGTAGTGGCTAGCGATATACAGGCTGACTCACTAACGATACCAATACACATGCAGACTGTACTATAGGATAGCGCTCAGACTTGAAAGCGGAAAGAAAGTCAAGATAAAATGAAAAATCGAAGGAAACCCTGCGAAATGGAAGTAGACTCTGGATCCTTCCTATCCAGGGTATCTTGGGACAGATCCATCAAAACAACTTAGTCTGATGATACAATACTCCTAAAGAAACTCCAAGTAGGCAGCGGCTAACACTCAAAGAACGACCAGGGAACCGAATCCCTGTAGTCGGCCAACGGGACAATCCGAGTCACCTACAAACATCCATGTTGAAAGTGCTACGCGCTGACCATATGTCGCCCGAGACCCGACCAAGCTCCTGGTCATCGAATGGTTCTGCCATTGGATCAGGATGACTGGGGATAGACCGAGTGGTCCACAACTGACTGCGGAAGAAAACCTAATCCAGGAATTCCAGGACGTTTTTGACGGCTTCACTGGCAAGTATCGGGGAAACCCTATTCTTTAGTCTACGCCCCCAAGTAACCCCATGGAGACTAAAGGCCAGTCGAGTTCCTTTGCCTTAGAAAACCAAAATTGAGGAACAGCTAAATAAACTAGTAGCCAAGGGGCTATTAGAACTGTGGACCATGAGCCAAGTGGGAAACCCCTATAGTTACACCTATAAACCTGATGGGTCCCATTGAATCTGTGGTGACCTACAAGGCTCCCTAACCACGCACTCAACAGAGCGCATACCCGGGTGCCAGTAGGGCAGCACTTACTACATTCCCTGGGAGTGGAAAAGTTTTTGCCAAACTCGATCTGGCACAAGCTTATCACAGCTCCCAGTAGACCCCGAAACAGCAGAAGCACAGACTATAGTTATTCACAAGGGGGCCAGATGTAACAGACTCCATTTGAGTGAGTGTAGCCCCAGGCGTTTTTCAGAAGCCTAATGAACGCCTCCTAAATGGCTTACAAGAGTCGTACCATAATTTCAACGACGTCCTAATCTCAGCCAAAAATGAAAACCAACTAAAGAAAGAGACTTAAATGAAGTACGAACAAATTCAGGAATCTGGCCTAAAAGTAAAAAAAGAAAAGTGCTGCCTAATAAAAAAGAGCGTCGAATTCCTGGGCTATTTAATAGCACGAGAGAAGTATACACCCTACGAAGAAGAATTAAAAGCCATTAAAGATGCACCAGAACAAAGAACAAAACCGAGTTACAAGCATTTCTAGGGCTGATAAATTTTATAATGTATTCCTACCAAATAAGGCTACAATAGCAGAACCATTGCACTGTTTTACTGGACAAGAAAAGCATTTTGGACTTGGGGTTATAAAAGAAAGAAAGCTTTCCAACAAGTTAAAACTTGGCTAAACATCGAACACTGTTCTCATTCAATTTAGCGACACACTTACCATTGAGAGTGACCTGCGACGCCTCACCATTTGGAATCGGTGCCATCCTGAGTCACTAACCTACCTGATGGAAGAGAGGTCACCTGTCGCTACTATTCAAAAACCCTGTCAAAAACCGAGCGAAATTACAGCCAATTGGACAGAGAAAGCCCTAGCAATCCATCGCTGGGGTAAAACGTTTCCACGAGTACCTATATGGTGGACTTTTTCAAATCGTAACAGACCACCAAACCGCTATTAGAATTTGGCGGGAAACAAGCCCACACCAAATATTCTGTCCCCCAAGAATGAACTAGGTGGTCGCGATTCCTAGCAGCCCTATTCCTATACTCTAATACATCAGCCAGGAACAAATTTCCCATGCGGACGCCTTGAGAAGAGCACACCTTGGCCCTCAACAGAAGAAGACCCAGCACAACGATTGACTGCTCAACGATAGAGACTTGCCCCCGATCTACCCATATCCGCGAATGATGTGCCCAGAGCCACTGGCAAAAAGACCCATTGCTGCCCGCGTCCTTAACTGGGTAGGTAGAGGTTGGCCGGAAGACCAAAAAACTGAGACTTTTAAACCTTTCTGAACCAGACAAAACTGAACTCTCATCCAAAAGGGGTGTTTATGTGGGGAACTGAGTGTAATTTATTCCTAACAAATTGCAACCCAGGGGTACTAGGTATGTTGCACGAGGGCCACCCTGGAATTGTTAAAATGAAAAGCCTGCTAGAAAGTTATTGTCTGGTGGCCTGGTATTGATAGGGACAATAGAATACTGGGTAAACTCGTGCAACAAAATGCCAAAGAATCAGACCATCCCCACCAAAAGCACCCATAAGGGACTGGAAACCCCAAGGGGCCCCTGGTCGCGACTCCACATCGATTTCGCAGGTCCTACCAAGGGGCACACATTTCTGATTGTCGTGGATGATCACTCTAATTGGGAAGGTAAAAAATTATGCGCATCAACGACAACAGAAACCTGATAAAACAATTAGACAAACTTTTTGCAACCCATGGCCTACCGGACGTCCTTGTGTCCGATAATGGCCACAATTAACCAGCCTACAATTCGAGCAATACCTAGCCTCCCTAGGTTATAAGACATGCCCTTACACGTGCCGGCCATCCGACTGCAACAGTAGGGCAGAAAGAATGGTCAGGTTTACCAAGGAGGTTAGAAAAAAAGGATACTGGAGATGTCCAAAACAGAATAAACCGATTACTCACCTCCAACATATAACACCAAAGTACCACAACCAACAAAACCCCAGCAGAACTACTGATGGGAGCAGGAAAACTAAGGTCGCCCTAGATAGGCTGCATCCAAATTTCACACCAGAACCCCCCCGACTCCTCTACGCGATTCAGGAGTTTTGAAATTGGCGATTTAGTTTATGCTAACAAAACTTCACTGGGGACCCATTATGGCTACCGCGGACAAATTAGAAAAATAACAGGCCCCAAAGTCCTACGATTAACGCGTAGACGACGGCGGAATGGAAGCGGCACATAGACCAGCTTCGTTCCCAAAACTTAGAAAAGAAATAGAAAAAACACAACATGCATATACAAAAACGACAAAATTCAAACCAATGGGGGGGGGGAAATGCGAGAAATAAATAAAGAAACCGTTTAAATCAAACTCCGAAAATAATTACAGACAAAAAAGAGCAAAATAGAGACTGACTGTTTGAGGGAAGTTGAAGGGAAGAGTCCATCGGAGGGGCCAGCCAGGCCAGCTCGACCTGCCCGGAGGAAACGGAGGGGAGCGGCAAAACGGCCGGCCTAAGCAACTCAAGGCGGCAGTAAAAATGGCTGACTCACCCTTCCAGCACGCGTTCCAGAGAAAAGGATGGAAGACACGGCAGCCCCAATACGAACCGGTCGAAGTCTCCAACAAAAATGAAACCGTGCAAGTCCAGTCGAATCAGGAGAAGCCCCACCTACCTGCGAGACCATGTAGACTGAACTAAGAGGCTCTGTATAAAATAGTTGGCTCCAAATAATCATTCTGATTGTTACTAAAAACTAAAAGGGATTGGTTCAAAAAGGAACCAATCCTCGAAGCCCACAAAGGCGGCAAAATCAAATGAATGTCATTGGCTACAAGCCGCAGACAGGAAAGTATAAAAGGGCTGTCGCGGCTTGAGCCAATGTTCCTCCGTTTTACTGGTTGTTGTTGGAATAAAGACTTTGTTGTTGGAACCCGGTCTACCTCGCGTTTTTCCGGACGGAACAAGGAGCTAAAGAACTTCAAAGAAAAAACAGAAAGTCAAGTTGCCTCTGGAAAAGCACCTTTGTGACAATCCTAAAATTACTTGATCACTTTTTATTTCCTTAATTCTTTCTTCCACATTGATTAATACTGAAATGACCAATCTTTTCATGATTTCCTCAACTGAAAGGATATACTGTCAGTAAGATAAGGCAAAAAAAATTATGGAAGGTCTATTGAGAACATCTCTCTCAGTAAAACTCGAGTTAATTGAAATTTTAGGCACAGTTCAACATTAAAGTTATTGGCTGGTAAGGAAATGCTATTTTTTCACTGTTGGCATAATTGTTTCAGTGAAATTTCTTATTTTTTTGCTTAAGGAACTCCAGCAAAGGATCTTGCTTACAGGCAGCCTCAAGATATATCTTAATATATCGACAGCCATTAATAATAAAATGAGGAAAAACCCTATTTCCTCTGTTGTCTAAAATTATGAAATATCTATTAGAAAAAAACAGTAACAATAAACTCAGCTAACATTTTCTGTATTCCTATAATAAGACCTTTGATTATATTACATTGCAAAATGACTTCTGGAAATAAATATTGAGATATTAAAAGGTAAAATAAAAATGGCATAGTTAAAGTATGTCAACAACTATCTTCCTTTTTAGGAAAAAAATGTGAAAAGCCAATTATTTGAACAAGAGGGCCTGGGGGAGGTTTTGCCTGTTGGAATAGTACAATGAATGAAGCATTAATGTTAAAAAATAATTTAGTGGCTTTCTTTGCCTGAGTTTAAAGAGGGGAGGTACATAATATGTCATAATATGTCATCCAATCAAAACTGGGTTTAGAGAGTATTACTAGTATGTCATTCAAAGAGTTCTATCCAATCAAAACTGGGTTTAGAGAGTATTATTAGTATTACAAAGATAGCCCTGAAGTTATTTGATGCTAAATTACCTTCCCTCAGTCAATTTTGTCGTAGAAACAAGGCAAAACAACTACTGTCGCACTCTCTTCCTGCTTCCTGCACAGAGACAAATTCCTAAATTGCCTTTCTGTTTTGGGATCTTTGTTTCGAGTTTCCTTTAGTATTCAATCCTTTCCCTTGGCCACACATGATAATAAACATGAGTTGAAGCAGTGGTGGCATTCAAATTGGTTTACCAGAAGTTTGATGGGTGTGGCTTGGTGGGCAGGCTTTGCATGAATGCACATGCTTGTATATTCGCAGAGGCTTTCCTACTGACCAATGCTGCACTCTCCCTGTCTCTTCAACAGTTGATACATGGTAATCCGCTGTGCCACGCGATATAGCTAAACATCAAAAGCAGGAAATAAAGGTCACTATGGATCCCAGGCTCAGCAGCTGATTGTCAGAATGAACTGGTTCACTCCCAGATAATCTTTGGAGGTACCGATTTGGTCAAACCATGCCAAACTGGTAGAATCCCACCCCTGGGTTGAAGGCATAAAGCTCCCCTAGCCTTATTATTGGTGGTAGGGTTGATGTCAACTGAGCTGAGCTTTTTCTCTCAAAAATTGACTTAGAAAAATATGGCAGGATCTGAAAGCCTGCAGGAGACATTCGGAAATTTGGGTAGATGTCCAAACCTATTTGACGAGGCACCTAATTTTCTGCCTTCTGCACAGAGGTAAATTTGAAGCTGTACAGATGCAGATAGATAACACAAGAAGATGTCCCTAAAAATTACATTTATTGGTTCATCAGGTATCCTCATAACTCATGTTTGGCCATTAAAGAAGAACAAAGTTCTTCTTTAATGACCAATCCTTTGTATATCTACCTTGTAGTAAAAGATGGTTATATCCTAGCCCATCTCGTAGAGATAGAAAGAAGCTTCCATGAGTTAGTGAGTTCAGGCAAAAGTGAGGAAAAACTCCCCCACCCTTCGAGGGTCAATTTAGTGACCAATCAGGTTTACAGATGTGGCCATGTGACATGAACTACATTTCCCAGGATACCTTTAACTGCATTTACCATGATGCATTCCCTTAAGGGGACAGCTTTTAATTCCTAAGTAACGATCCAATTCCCATAGACTGGCTAGGACAGCATACCTAAAGTATATGGAAACTTCAGTGGAGTTGCTTCCCCTTGGGTAGCTGCTAAATCAGCTGTGTTGCATAAATGCCTCTAACATGGAAAATAATATATGCTGTTATCACCAAGCATAGTTATAGAAAGTTCACATAATAATATAAATTTGGCTTGGTGTTAAGTGTCACTCTAGTTACTTCCATAATTCCTAATCCTTCTTACTGCTCTTTGTCTCTCTCATCTCCTCCCTCTCTCTCTCCCTCTTCCATCCTCTCCACAGTGGATATTTTAATTATCTATTGCCAGTGGTCATGATAAATTATAGGAAAGCCAAAAACCACAGTGGTTAAATGGTCATCCAAAAGTGTTGCAGGTGGTCTTTTTTTTTGGATTTAGTCTAAGAAGTTTCCTTCAAGACTATACATTTAATCTCCGAGCTATTGTACCTTCAATTTTCATGCTTTCTGTAACCAGCCTTAAGGAGGTGCTGCTCTTCTGCTGCCATATAAAATTTAATCCTGTTTTACAGTTAAAGTTCCCTTCGCATACATGTGCTAGTCATTTCTGGCTCTATGGGGTGTGCTCATTTCCGTTTCAAAGCCCAAGAGCTAGCACTGTCTAAGGATGTCTTCATGGTCATGTGGCTGGCATGACTAAACACCGAAGGTGCACGGAATGCTGTTACCTTCCCACCAAAGTGGTCCCTATTTTTCTACTTGCATTTTTACATGTTTTCAAACTGCTAGGTTGGCAGAAGCTGGGACAAGTAAGAGGAGCTCACTCTGTTACACGGCACTAGGAATTCGAGCTTCTGAACTGCCAACCTTTGTAATCGACAAGCTCAGCCTCTTAGCCACTGAGCCATTGCTTTGCAGTTATCTTGAGTCTATTTTCAATTTCAAGGCCGCCTCAGTAAGTTGCAGTAGGTGCCATCCAAAATGAATTAAATATAAATGTACATAGATAATTTATTTCTAATATTCCATTCATCTGAAAATGGAAGGAGGAAAATACTATCATCAGGAAATTAAGAGGAAGCTTAATGCTTCACTCACTGCAATATATAATACTTTAGCATTCAGTCAGAATTGCCCATCAGGATGTTTAAGCAGTAGTAGTATACAGTATTAAAGAAATAACATCCAAGTTACTATAGTAATGTAATATTAAAACTTTTTTTCATTTTCTATTCTTTTTTTCATTCATTGGAAAATGATCTAATTTGCATAGACCCACCCAATCACCTGACCAAAATCACCTGACCACCCAATCACCTGACCATAAGTGTCATGCAGGCAAAACTGAAGTTTCAATGTTTTCTATTGCAGTTAGGATTTGGGAATTTTGAAAAAAATGCTATGCTTTTCTTAGAGCTAACATATATCTTTGTGAGTTTCCAAATAGTAGGAACTTATGTAATGCTAATTTTCAAAACAAGGATCTGGGTACAAAAAGTCAAGTACAACAGCTATTGGAAGTATGGTTTCTTTTCATTACTCAAAGTTCAAATGAGTTTCCTGTGTTCAAAAGGCCATTTTAAAACAACTAATCTATATTTTAAGTGTGTATGAATTATCTTTTTGTGGGTAGGATTTTTCATTCCTTAAGGCAATAAAATGACTCCACACAAGATGAAGAGTTTTGGCGGGGCTCCCAGTTCTTTCAAAGGTGTATTTCAGTTCTGAAAAATATGGATTCAATTTAGCTTGTTTAAAAAAACCAAAAAGATGTGAAATAAGTATATGGAAGCAAGATGATATAAATAAAGGTACATATTGTTTTAATCAGCACTGAGTAATAGGGGTATAGATAACCTACTGCTAGTAGAAATACAGCAAATTTATAAATATATGATTATGGCTGAGATCTTGCAGAATTCTTGCTTGGTTTACAAATATCAGAACATAAACTTTCATTGTACCAATGACTAGTCTATAAAAACTTTTGTGTACCCTTGACTTAGTTTTGACATCCGGGGACTGTCTGGACTAGTCCGAGTGGTTTTCTTGGCAAAATTTGGCAGTGGTTTGCAGTTGCCTTCTTCCTAGGGCTGAGAGAAGGTGACTGACCCAAGGTCACCGAGATGGCTTTGTGTCTTAGGCAGAATTAGAAATCTCCTAGATTCTAGTCTGATGCTTACACACTACCCCAAACTGGATCTTCGATACACAAAAACCTTAGTGGACAACCAGCTAAATATGAGTGTGCAACGGCAGCCAAAAAAGCCAATGCAATCCTAAGTTGCATTAATAGAGGGATACAGTCAAGATCAAATGAGATACTAATATCACTCTATAAAGCCTTAATAAGTACACACCTAGAATACTGCATCCAGTTTTGGTTACCACACCACACAAGATGTTGAGACTCTAGAAAAAGGGCAGAGAAGAGCAACCAGAATGATTAGGGGACTGGAGGCTAACACATAAGATGAATGGTTGCAGGAACTGGGCATTATTAGTTTAGTGCAGTGGTAGTCAATCTGATCCTTACCGCCCACTAGTGGCCATTCCAGTTCTTATGGTGGGCGGTAGGGTTTTTGTCCCTTACTTTATAAATCATCATTACTGTGAAACCGGTGGGTGGTTAGAAAATTTTTTACTACTAATAAAGATACAAAAGTGAGTGGTAGGTATAAAAAGGTTGACTATCCCTGGTCTAGTGAAAAGAAGTACCAAGAGAGACATGATAGCAATATTCCAACATCTAAGGAGTTACCACAGACAGAAGTTGCATTTAGAAGTTGTAGGAGCTTTATCACTTGACACTTTTAAGAAGAGACTGGACTGTTATCTGTCAGAAATGGTGTAGGGTCTCCTGATTGGGCAGGGATTGGATTAAATGACCTATAAGGTCCCTTCCAATTCTGTTAATCTGTAATCACATACCTAAAATTAATATTGATTAGTTAGGTCAACAGACTTGAGGATCAGGCTGCTGCGCATTTTATGTGTTACACGACAGAATTTGGCACAGTTAAAGAGATGGAGATATCTGAATCTGATAGAAGAAGATATAAATAATGACTAGAATATTTAATTATGTGTGGAATAAGCAAAACAAACAAACAAACAAAAATAGTAGGAAGGTGTGTTTGATATGTTCACTGCCTTGAGTTATTTGTAATAATAAAGGCAGGGTATAAATAAACTCACACTGTTGGCCTTTAAATTTGAGTTGCATAATTGGGTGGTTATTTAATTTCCAGATATGTTTTTTACGGAGTTTTGCAAATTCTAGAGCTCCTATGTTTAGCCAAAGCACATACCATAATGACTTCCTCATAATGTCAGAATGAATTAGACCTTTTTCTGAATTCCCATAACCATATAGAACCATATCATAATTAAACTCAAACAGACCAAGTAAAGCCATAAAACTATCCAACTTTATATCTACCAGGTCATTACTTTACTGCTCTAAAGCTTTTGTCTGAAGGCAGTTGTCAACATGGATCCCTAGCAGGCATTACAGGTAGTCCTTGACTTATAACAGTTCATTTAGTGATCATTCAAAGTTAAAACGGCACAAAAAAAAGTGACATGAATATTTTTCATGCTTATGACCTCAGCATCATCCCCATGGGCACATGATTTACATTCGGATGCTTGACAAATGACCCACACTTATGATGGTTGCAGTGTCTTGGGGTCATATGATCGCCTTTTTGCAACCTTTTGACAAGCAAAGACAGAGAGGAAGCCAGATTCACTTAACAACCATGTTGCTAATCTAACAACTACAGTGATTCAGTTAACAAACAAACATGACAAGAAAAGTCATCAAATGGAGCAAAACTCAAAATTTCTCACAACATAAATTTTTGGGCTCCGTTGTGGTTCCAAGTCTAGGATTACCTGTACCACAAGGATTACCTTGTGGTTCCAAGTCTAGGATTACACTCTAGGCAAGTGCTTGTCAATCTTGGCCCTCTTAAGATGTGTGGACTTTATATCCTAGAATTCTAGCATCTCAGAGAAGCCACAGCTGACGAACACTGCTGTAATCTAGGCCAGAGATCTCAAAACTTGGCAACTTTTAAGACTTGTGGACTTCAACTTTCAGAATTTTCCAGTCTGGGAGTTGAAGTCCACAAATCTTAAAGTTCCCAAGTGTGTGGGCCCCTGATCTAGGCAGATCTCAGGTACAGGTACTACAGGTGCCCTTGTTCTGAGGTTTTTTACGCACTTAGCCTCCTCTTCCAAGCCACACCCTACTCGCAACCATGAAAGGTGAACAAACGCAAAAAAAAAAAAAAAGGCTCGAGTCGGGATCAGGTTAACCAGCTGGGCATGGGGGTGGGGGATGTCTCTTTGTGTATCGGTATGTTTTTGGGTCGGGGGACGAGGGATGGGAAGAGAGATAATTTAATTGCGACGCTGATTGGCTTTCATTCCGGTTCGCCTGAGCGCAGCAGGATCTCTGCGCCCACCCCCTGAAATGGAGATCTGCAAATTCTCCAGCCAGGAGTGTTGAGGGGCGCTCTCCTCCTCCTCCTCCTTCTTCTTCATGGGGGAAGAAAACCCTTCCAGCCTGGGAGGAATCTTGCAATAGTCGGGCATCCAGGGAACGAAAGGGAGGCGCTTAAAGCAACTGAAGTGAAGGATGTTTTCAGAAACCTTACACTTCCTCGTTCCCTTCCAAGGTCCCGTAGAAGGAGGGCCCTTTTCGATCATTGATTCACCTCGACCAGAAACCGAGAAAAGAGGGGATTGTTTTCCTGCTCTTTTGTTCTCCTTCCCCCTTCATCTGCGCCTTGCATATATTTTTTAGGTAAGCCTCTCAGGTTGCTTGATTAAGATGACTGTATTGTGAACTTTCTTTCCTTTCTCTGTCTCCCCTTCCCTCCCTCACCCCCGTGTATTTAAAAAGTTCGCTAGATCATTTTTAAGGAGTTTGGCAACGTTTGCAAAGAGTGGATGTAATGTTGTGAAGAGAAAGAAAAAAAAAAGGAGCCTGGGTTCTCCAGTTGGGAATAAGGATTCCACATGAGTAGAGAAAACTTTGATTATTTATGCTGGAAAAGGATTGCCAGTGTCAGTCTATCTTTATTTTATTTTATTTGTTTATTTTATTTATCAAGCATATATGAGAAAACAAGTATAAGTATGAATATGTAAGTATAAACTGGTATAAGTATATATATAATAAATGAGTATGAATAAATGGGAACATTAGCACAGGGAAGATAGGCACACTGGTGCGTTTACAGACCTCTTAGGAATGGAGTGAGGTCCACAGTAGACAGTTTAAGGTTAAAGTCTGGGGGGTTTGAGGATGTAACATAGTCAGATAGTGAGTTCCAGGTATTGACCACTTTGTTGCTGAAGTATTTTCTGCAATCGAGTTTGGAGCGGTTTACTTTGAGATGTTTACTTTGATTTCTTTCAAGAAATATGGGAAATTTTATTTATTTTTATTTATTTTATTTGGTTTCTCAATTGCTTACAACACAATAGGTATAAGTAAAAAAACATAGTTATGAATACATAGATACATATAAGAAAAATAAAAGAAACAATAAGACAGGGACCATGGGTATATTGGTGCAATAAAAGATTAGAAATAATAATAATGGAAAATCAGCATTATTTTATAAAGTAGGACATCTGGAGATCATCTGATTTTAAAGAAATATTTGCCTACTCCAATTTTATTTACAGCAAGGTAATGTGAAAAATAAAATTTGCCACCAAGGCAAAGCTAGTTTTGTGTGTGTGTGCTTTCAGCATTGTTTAACTCTTAACACCCAAATCTAACACCCCAATCCACTTGGCAATCTCCAGAATTGTGATAAAAGCTAGAAACTCCAAGAGTTACATCCCCAACACATATAAAAAGTACCCAGTAGATGAAGGATTCTTTATCTGTAAAATAGAAAAATCTGTTGAAAACAACTTTGTAGGATGAAGGAACAGTTTGCTTGAGAAGGCTTGTTTCCTTTTTTAAAACAATGTTTGCATTTCTACCATTCACATAAGTGTTACTTTAGATGTATATATTATGCAGGTAGTCCTTGATTTATGACCACAATTGATGCCAGAATTTCCATTGCTAAGCAAGTTGGTTATCAAGTGAGATTAAGAATCTCCACACAGTAAGTCTCGCCCAATTGTATGATCTTGTTTCCCACATTTGTTAAGTCAGTCACTGCAGTTCTTCAGTGAATCATGCGATGACAGTGGTTGTAAATACATGCTAGGTGCATGTATTTGCACCTAGCAACCATAGCATGCTGCAGTGGTTGTAAATACATGCTAGGTGCCTGAGTTTTTATCTTGTGACTGTGGGAATGCTGATGGCCATAAGTGCGAGGACTGATTGTAAATCAGTTTTTTTCAACGCTGTTGTAACTGAATGGTCACTAAAATGGTTGTAAGTCAAGGACTACTTGTATATGTAATCGAAATCTAAAATCTCAGTGACATTTCATTATTTTTCCAACTTGCTGCATTCTGTCTCACCTTAGATTCAGTGCTGAGTTTTAGGAATTGCTGTTTGAGTGACTTTGTAACAAAAAGCAAGAAATTGCTCAGAGCAGTAGGATCAAGCTATCCATTTGTAGAGTTAACTTTCTTTTACTTGTATGTATCTTAAAATCTGGGCTAACAAAATCAAACAAAATGTGCAACCTGCTGTCTCTCGGATATTTGGATTTCAGCTCCTATTAGACCTGGGTAGCAAGGCCAGGAAAAAGGATCTGGAACTATTTCCACAAACATTTAGAGGGTACCAAGTTCATTGATCTTACTGCAAAGGATTTAGACATCTAGATCCAGAATGTAAAGATTCTTTATTTTTGAAAGCTTGTTTGGCCTAAAGAATAGAGTAGATTTCTGCTGCACTGGACTATGTGGAACATATGAGGCTGTCATTCAGGATGATTGTATGGGTATCCTTTTGATACAGCAGTGAATATTTATGTTTCTCTTTGAATATGCCTTCCTTTGTCCCACCACCCAGCAGGAAGTTGGAAACAATCAGCACATGGGGTGCACACCAGTGGTGGTATACTATTGGTTCGGCCCGGTTTTGCTGAGCCAATAATGGTGATGAGCAGCAGAACCGGTTCTCTCCGCCTCCCTGGGGGTCCCATACTCCCCTTTATCGTCTGTTTTTGAAGAGCAGCTGCTTTCCATGGCACAGCAGAGTGTCGCACGGCAGCTGCTGAAGCGACAGGGAGAGTGCAGGCTTGCAGGAAGTGAGTTGAAATGCCTGCGCCTATGCAAAGTGCACATTTGGCATGCGCATGCACGCAAAGTGTGTGCATGTGCACAAAGCGCGCCCACCAAGCCACACCCACCGAACTGTTGGTGAAACATTTTGAATCCCACCACTGGTGCACACCTCTGCACAATCTGCAGTTGGGGTTCTGGAAGTATTTGTGTCCACCATCTGCAATCCTCTGTAACCTCCACTTTACCCATCAACCCTTCGCAGCATAGTTATCTGTGACAGCTGCAGGCAGTTGTGGCCAACTCTATATCAGCCTATATTCATCCATACATTTCTATCTTATATTCATTAACAGTAATAGCACGCATGCCCTTTGATGCTTTCTTGTTTTCTTTGGCTTCATTTAATATTATACATGTTATTTCCCCCACTCAATAGGAAGCGCTCTTTCTCAGTGGTCAGACAGTTAATAATATTTGATTTCATTTACTAGGAAAAATAATCGACTGTTTTTTTCCAATGTACTAATTCCATAACACTGCCTGTTAAGGCAGAGGTAAAGAGCAACCATTTGAATAGTGAGAGTTTCCCTGTCCCCCCAACTAATTACCAAGAACTTCCTTTTTGTAGGTCTGAGATGCGGGTGAAGCAGCCATTTTGGAGTTACTGCTGTTGGCTTGGAATCTGCTTGTGGCTCCTAGCTGGAGAAGGACGATGTGCCTATGCAAAAAACTGCAGAATTCCCCC
This sequence comes from Laticauda laticaudata, assembly GCA_004320025.1. Lineage (NCBI taxonomy): Eukaryota > Metazoa > Chordata > Lepidosauria > Squamata > Elapidae > Laticauda > Laticauda laticaudata. Next base: position 15,260 of record BHFT01071858.1, on the reverse strand, counting down.
ATGTGGCAGGAATACCAATGGGAGATTACAGTCCAGCAGACAGCAGTGTCATGGTGCTCACTGCTTCAGCAGGTCAAATCGCTCATCTCATACTTTTGTTCAGCCATCCAGCAAGCAGCAGCCACAGCAGTCCTCTATAGGCAGCATCCTGGAGCTCTTAGCTGTGGCCGGCAGAGGTACAGAGGCAATATGCTCTGGAGGAAGGGACTGTACCAGAAGAACTCTCAATAGCACCATGCTGGACTGCAGAGGCATTGAGTGTCGGCTACCCTTGCACATTCGCCAGAAGCCTAGACCTGCAAGTCAAATCTTCCCATGTCCCCCAAATCAAAGGGAAGGCTGCTTTGAGCCTAACCCAACCAGAGTAACTGAGAAGGCAGCACAATTCATTGGGGAAGAGCTTGCCTACACAGCTTCAGAATTTGGTGGTGCTGCTCTGGGCGTTCAGCTCACCTGTGATGTTAAACCAGGTAAGTGTTGGCAATTAGTATTGATTCTTTTAGCAAGCTAGGACCGATTGGCTGCAGCACATCATTGTACAATGAATAACTTTAAGTATCAGTTCTGGTCACAAGGCAACATGTTAAGTGAAAAACATCCAGATATACTGTGTCCATAAGAAACATTTAGTTCCAGCATTTTTACATTTTAAAAATGTCAGGCATGAAAGACTAGGATCACCACATGAAGCTCCAATTAAACTGAAATATTACTGTTCATGCCCATGAACAGTAATCTAGTCAACTAGCAATTAGCACTACTTTGATGCTGGAAAAGGTCAACAGAATTCAAGAGGGGTTGGACTAAGTCCTTTTATGATTACAAAGAGATTTGAGGCTGATTCCTGTTTTATCTCTACCCCTAGGTTCTGCCACTCCTTCTGCTACAAAAACATATTTCAAAGTAAAATATAAACAATTTTTTCTGTGTCCAAAAAATTGAAGATGAGAATTAGCATTTCTTAGGCCAATTGAATGACGGACCAATCTCTTCCAAAATAATAATATGAGTAACAGGGAGAAATCTTTTTTTTTTTTGTTTTCATGTTATATTCTGTAAGTTTAATAGGCCTCATGAGCCTCAAGCCAATGTCGTAGCTTTTCTTTGCAGCAACATGTTCATCTCAGTTTTCCTCTCCCTGTTAAAGTTAGCCTAAGTGAGTAAAAACTCTATAATCTTGATGGCTTTAGATAGGCTTAAAGTTATAAATCTGCTATAAAAACATGAATGATCATGAGAGATAGTAGCAAAGAAATAAAATTCTGATGCCATGTTTTGGTCATCCCAATTCTTGCATCTGAAATCCAGCAACCATACTTTAGAGTTAGAATTTCTAGTCCATGTAGCCATCTTTAATCTAACACTTCTAAATCATACCAGTTTGAACTGCTAAGACCAGGGTTGCCAGATCTCAGCTTGGCTCTGCGGCCAAACTCAAGTCAAAATACGGCCAAATTCGGCCAAGTTATTTTCTCTCACGACCAATTTTCCGACCAATTTTTTTATGCAATATAACATGAGGATATATTGTTTTTTGATTTTTTAACTGTTTTCATATAGTCAAATCATAAAAAATAGTCTATTCGACAACATGACGTGACATCATGGGAATTTCTGCGTTTCTTTACTTACATCCAGGCAAGGCAGCTCACTTCAAATAACCGCTACTACTGTTTGGATAGCTCAGGGTCAAATGCAGCAATCCTGAGGAGCTAGGGCATGAGAGTTTTTAGGGGGATTTCCCCCCCCATGATTGAAAAAATATCACTAAACAAATAAAATGACACAAAAATAGCAATTATATATAGAATCCTTATGAAAACTGAATGCTCAATAACCATCTTTTCAAAAAGAGAGGAATTATCCCAATAATTACATGAAAACAAAGAGTACTTCTAATGTAGCGCTGTGCATGTACACATTACACATAGCTGCCTTACCATGCATGCAGAGTACACACACAATGTGTTTAGCTAGTTTACATGTACCACAGGCGTATTCTCTCGGTCGCACATCCGGGATTTTCCATGACGCTGCGCGCCGGCTGGCGAGAAAACAATCCAATACTGAGATGTTTACATCCGGGTTAACATCCGCTTATATTACGCAGCACTGTTCACAGTCGGAAGGCTTCGGCCTGTGTATCGTGTCGTTTTTCAGAGGTTTTCAGACGATCTGACAGTCATTTTCATGTGAATATATTGTATTGAAAAGCGGTATTCGGCCAAAATTTCGATTTCACGGCCAAGCAACTTTCATACGGCCAAATTTCTGGCCAAATATATTTGGCTGGAGACATAATTGTTTTCACAGCCAAACAGATTTCTATACGGCCAGATTTCTCGAATTTGGCCGGAAAAACGGCCAGATGGCAACCCTGGCTAAGACTGTCCTTCAATCACATAACCCTTGACTTACAATCAGAACAGGCACCAGAATGTCTATTGCTAAGCAAGGTTGTTGTTGAGTCATTCCCAATTGTATGTCCTTTTTTGCCACAGTTATTAAGCAAATTACAGCACAGTTAAGGGAATCCAACTTCCCCCATTGACTTTGCTTATTGGAAACTGACTGAAAATGTCAGAAGAAGTCAGCAATCATGTAACTCTAGAATACTGTAATTCTGGAATGCTTTAACATTCATAAATAGATGTTAGTTGCCAACTGCCCAAATTTTAATCATGTAATCATGGGGATGCTGCAACAGTTAGGTAGGCAGTGCCACTGTAACTGCAAATGGTTGTAAATCAGGGATTATTTGTAATTGCAGTGATACAATAGAGATAGTTCCTTGAAAATAGGCCGGTCAAAAAAAGTTGGTGAGACTGGACAGAGCCACCTCTGAATTTGAAGAGACTCTTAGCAAACATTATGTAGACTTACTGGGCTCCCACATGCTGGAATATTATCTAGTACAGCAGCAATATTACAGTATGCTAATATCTGAATTTGTTACACCGGCATACTATGGGAATTTAGGGATGAAATTGGGATCTTTTATAAAAAGTCTGAAGGCATTGTGGTAAATGAGAGAAGTAGTGCATGTTTTAATGCCAGATTGTTTTGTATGTTAGGAGATAATGAAGTTCCATCTGAGGATGCACTTGTACTCCAACTACAGCTTACCAAAGGCCAAGAAAAGTTTGTTGAAATACTAAAAAGTCAGCAGGCAGTCATTGTGGATTTACAGCAAAAACTCACAGAGCAGCAGAATGCATTGGTTACCCAGCAGCGGGAAATTATTATGCAACAAAGAAAAATGTATGAACAAATGGATCTTATCAAAGTTCAGTATGGCATGCTTTTTGACACAGTCAAGCAAATGTCATTTAACGGTTTGCAAGAGGACATCCAGCATTACTTTGAGGCTAATCTTCAAAGCCTGCAGAAGGAAGTCAGAAATCATCTCCAGAAGTCCTATTCTGGGCATAAACTAAATGTGGATGTAAAAATGATTGATATTGGAGAAACTTTAATGGAATGTAGCTTTTGTGAAAGTGATGAATTTTGCAATTTTCAGAAGACACCCTCACAATGTGAAAAATGTACCTTGTGTCCTGCTGGCTTTTTTCAGCTATTGGAATGTTCTGCAAATACAGATCGAATATGCCAGGTGAGCTATTATTATAGTCTAAATTTAAACAGTGGTATTTTCAGGATTGATGGTCAAGTTTGGCCTATATGCATTTCACACAATTATATAGATATGTATACCGTGATCTTTGAGACATAGGTTACTTACTGTTTCCACAACTTTCAAAAGCAATTGCTCTCCGAGCAGGTGACATTGGCAATATTTACAGCATTGGTAGGTAGTTGGTGTTAATCAAGATAATGTTAGTTATGGGGTCACTGTGGATTTCAAAAAAGTGATAAAATCCAAGCATCTGGTATTGCCTTACATGTGGACTCAGGAGAACAGAATGGGTTGGGGAGGTAAAGAAGAAATTTATTTATTTTGTTTTATTTATTTATTTATTTTGTCAATTGCTTACAAGATAATAGGTATAAGTAAAAACATAGTTATGAATACATTACATATAAGAAAAATAAAAAAAATAAAAGAAACAGTAGGACAGGAACGGTAGGCACGTTGGTGCGCTATGAATGCCCCCTAGAGACCTCTTAGGAAAGGGGGTGAGGTCAATAGTAGGCAGTCTAAGATTAAAGGTTTTGGGGTTTTGGGAAGAAAACCACAGAGTCAGATAGAGTATCCAGATATGAGCACTCTGTTGCTGAAGTCGTATTTCCTGCAATCAAGTTTGATGTGATATAACCTTGAGTTTCTATCTATTATTGTGTTGTCTTGTGTTGTTATGGTTGAAGCTGAAGTATTCATTGACAAGTAAGTCATTGCAATGTATGATTTTATATACCATACTTAGATTGGACCGAAGGTGGCACAGTTCTAGGTTTTCTAGGTCTAGAATTTTGAGTCTGGTGCAAAGATATTCTGTAATGTGTAGGGGAGTGGAGAACTCTTCTTGTTTCTTCAGAATATTTCTGGACTTTCTCAACAGTGTTAATATCAGATACGTAATGTGGGTTCCAGAATGATGAGCTGTATTTGAGTATTAGTCTAGCAAATGTTTTGTATGCTCTAGTTATTAGTATAATATTATCAGAGAAAAAAGCTATGTAAGATTAGGTTGACAGCTCCTAATGCTTTTTTGGCTATGTAGTTGACAGCGGGCTCTAGCTCTAGATAATTTGAAGATGGTACTCCAAGATCCTGGACAGAGTTTTGGAGTCTTGACTATTCAGGCTGTATTTTATTTTCTTGATTTGTTTTTTGCCAATATGTAAGACAGATCATTTATTTGTTGAGATTTGAATTGTCATTGTTTGACCATTCTGATACATAGTCAAGGTCTTTTTGAAGGGTAGCAGTATTTTCTGTGTGTTGAATAGCTTTACATCTCTTTACAAAGAGAACGCAGGTGCTCTTGACATGATCACAGAGTCATTTATGTAGAGTATGAAAAAGAGTTGGTCCTAGAGCACTGCCTTGGAGGACACCACTGTTGACAGGTATAGAATTTGATAGGACGCTCCCAATTTTGACCATTTGTTATCTGTTTGACAGGAATGCTTCTATCCAGTTATGTAGGTGTCCAGAGATACCGTAAGATTTTATTTTAGGAGTAGTTTGTTTGCTTTCCAATGAATCAAAGGCTTTACAGAAGCTTATGTAGATTGCGTCTATTGCTTTGCCCTGATTGACTTGTAGTGCCATATGTTTTTGCAGTGTAAGAGTTGCAGATTACATGATAGTTTTTTCCTGAAAGCAAATTGTTTATTAGAGAGTAGGTTGTTTGTTCTCAGTGGATTGGTTAATAATTGATTCCATGACTTTACAGGTGACTCAGTATAAAGAGATTGGTCTGTAATTTTCTAGGCTGGGGTCTCCCTTTTGAAGATGGAATGACTGTGGCTTGTGACCATAGGTTAGGCAAGGAGCTGATCCTGAAGATTTTTCAAAGATTATGCTAGAGGTTCGGCTATGGCAGTGGGTAGCTTTTTCAAAAAGTAGGCATATAATCTATCCAGTCCAATAGATAAAGATGGTTTTAGATTGCATAGTGCTTTTTCAACATTGTCTTCTGTAAAATTGATATGTATTAGATCATTGTAGTTGTCTGTGGTTCGACTAGGAAATACTGGGCTTGATCCATTGCTGTTTACAAATCCTGAGCCAAAGAATGTGTTAAAGAGGTTGGCTTTAATAGTATCGTCGTTGCTGTCTTTACTGTTTGTTTAATTGTTTAATAGGTTCTCTCAAGATGCTGGAATCTGGATGAAAGGCACTGAATTAGGCTCAGTCTTAGCAGAATAAAGTGGATATGAATTTTGAACAACATGGATCTGGAGATTCAACATCTTTGTTGAAAATGGATTAGTGCTTCTGCGACACAGTTACTACACAACCTGGAAGTCCTGGAGAGCTGATGGCAGCTATGATTAGAAGATCCTGAATACTAATTGTAGATATTTCTTGACTGAGACATCATAATTAGGGTCATTTGTGCATAATCCCATTTGGATTATTGCAATGCATCCTACATGAGATTGCCTTTGACAATTATTTGGAAGCTACATCTGCGTTTCAATAACAGCAATACATTGTATTGTACATACTTTGTAAGGTGCACAGCTCCCAGTGGGTTTTCAGGTATAATTCAAGTTGCTGGTTATTGCTTTTAAACCTCTTCTTGACAGAGGGCCGGGTTGCTTGCATGATGGTCTGTCTCCATGTGTTCTGCCCCTTATATGAGATCTGACAGGATGGGCATGTTCTGAAGCTCTTCCATAAGCAATGTCACCTGATGGGAATCAGGAAGCATATCTTCTCTAGTGTGGTACTGTCCTGTGGAACAGCATGTCTCCGAAACTGTAAGTTGATGGACGTTCTTCCTCTAGGCAGTGGCCAGGTTGCTAAGTAATTTGATAAATAATTTTACTGGTATTCCTCGATTTATCATAGTAACGGGGCCCAGATTGATGCTTGTAAGTTGTCATAAATTGAGTGCCTGGACTAATTTGTTTATGGTGGTTATTAAGCAGACACTGAGGTCATTAAGTAAATCAATTTTCCCTAGTATTTTACTTTTTTGGCCAGAAACCAGAAATAAATACTGGAAATTGGCAAAGAATGTTGCAAATTATTATGGAACTGTAGAACACTGCAAATGGCAATGAATGTGAGCTAGTTGACAAGAATCTAAAATGTGATTGTGTGACCATGGTGTGTGTGGCTGTTATAAGTTTAAACAGGCCTTAAGACATTCTAGGGACATCCATCATAATTTTGAATGGTTGTTAAGTGTCCGACCATAGATCGAGAATTATCTGTATGTCAGTGAGTCACTATTAGGCATGATGTGTTGTTTATAATTTTTTTAAAATTATTTCTGGCTATTTTTAATCACTAATTATCTCCCCTAATTCATAAGCTAAGTGGACAGTCATGTGATCTGAAATAATAAAGAATATGTAATAACAATAATAATAGCAATAATACATTGCCTGAGTTTACTGTGTGGTGATCTATTACAGTGGTCCCCAACCTTTTTTATACTAGGGAGCAGTTTCATGCAGAAACACTTTTTCGTGGACCGGCAAAATCAATTCTTTCCCAATAGTAAAGGGCTTCTTAGCTTTAGCAATGCAGTCCACAAAGTTAGGCGTGGAAGTTAGGCGAGGGAGGAAGTGGTTGTCTTTGAAAATAAGACATCTGGAAGCAAAAACATATTTTTATATATATTTTAATCACAATTATTCATTCTTTGCAGCCCGATACAAAATGATCCATGGACTGGTACCGGTCCGCGGCCCGGTGGTTGGGGACCCCTGATCTATTGCATATTTTCTGCCACAGCCTTAGAACTGAAGTTCTAGGACTTTTTCTAGTTCAAGTCTGATACACTATTTTCTGTTTGAGAATGTGGCCTTCCTTTAAGTAAGGATGAATAATTCAACACTTATTTGACACCATATAATTAAAAGCATACATTTGCACCATGAATAACTACTGTTTTATTTTATTTTCAAACATTTGTAGTTTGAGTTCCTTTAATTGGTATTTGATAAAAATAAGTAGAATTTTTTTAAAAAAAGTAATAAAATTTAGTTTCCCAAATGTTTTGAACCAAGTTCCATCAGTTGCAGATACAATGCCTAATTGCAAGGGTTATACAAACTGGAGTCTAAAAGTCAGTGTTGCATGTTTCTTAATCAGAAGCTCACCCAGTGACCTATACGTAATATTAACAATACATAATATTGTTCACCATATACTGGTAGTCCTAAATTTGCAACCATAGTTGGGTCCACAATTTCAATTTTATAATCTTTTATGCCACAGCTATTAATCAAATAATTGCAGTTGTTCAGCAAATCATGTCGTTCAGTTAATTTGGCTTTCCCCATTGACTTAGTTTGGTAGAAGCCAGCTGGGAAGGTTTAAAATGTTGATTAAATGACTTGGATTGCTGTAATTATCATAAATACATGCTGGTTGCATGATCCTGGGTTGGTGCAGTAGTCATAAATGTGAGGAATGATTGTAATTCACTTTTTCAATGCTGTTGTAACATCCATTGAATGATTGTAAGTCAAGGAATACCTGTATGTGTATGTATTTTCTTCTATATGTACCTGTATTTTCTTCTAAAACAACTTCCAGTTCATTCATAGGTGGATGGATGCATAATTTTAGGGCAGAAAATGCCAGTTGCTTGCTTAGCAAATAAACAAATAAACCAATAAATAAATAAAATCAGAACACAGTGGTGTTCCTAATATAGTAGGAATGTATCCTCCAGATGTTCCAGGATAGAAAACTTCAGGATGGAAAACTCTTGATCAGGAAACAGATTTGTCAGATTTGCTAATAGCTTCAGGCCTTGGATATGTTTGAGCAACAGTGAATTTAAGCAGGGGAATCTGTAACAAACTGCAGTGACATTGAAATGCCAACATGTATTATGATGCCTTGTAAGTGATGTGGTTATGTAATGAGATCTGACACAGATAAGTAAGCAGTATAACTTATGCCACATATCATTCCCTCCCTTCTTACACCCCGCAGATGCCTTCAAGAATATTTATATGTGATAAGAAAACAGTTGAAAGAGATAATTCAATATCCCAAGTTATGAAAGCTCTGGTTGATCTTTTTGGGTGGTATGATATAGATTTTTGTAGGTAGTGTATAATATAGGTTTTTATAGCAAAAGTTGCTAGCATTGCATAACTTTTTCAAGCAAAAGTTGGCTTGAAATTCAACATTAAGAAAACTAAGATCATGGCATCCAGCCTTCTCAATTCCTAGAAAATAGATGGGGAAAAAATGGAAGTAGTGACAGATTTTATTTTCCTGGGCTCCAAGATCACCGCAGATGGGAACTGCAAGGAGATCAAACCAGTCAGCCCTAGAGAAGATCAACCCTGACTGCTGTTTAGAAAGCCAGATCCTGAAGATGAAACTCAAATACTTTGGCCACCTAATGAGAAGGAAGGACTCACTGGAGAAGAGCCTAATGCTGNAAGAGCCTAATGCTGGGAAAGATTGAGGACATAGAAGAAGGGGATGACAGAGAATGAGGTGGCTGGATGGAGTCACTAAAGCAATAGGCATGAGCTTGGTAGGCCAGAAGATGGTAGGTTTGGAGGAATGTTGTTCATGGGACTGTGATGGGTTGTACACGATTTTGCAACTAACAACAGGTGGTGTGAAGAAGTAGGTCTGGAAGTAATTACTTTCATAATAGATTTGGAATCGTTCCATGAAATGGATGGCTATTTTTTTCGTGCAATTAACCACGCCTGCATGGGCCTGCATGGAAAGGGTCTCCTATGTATTGTCCTACAAGTACTCCAGCAGCATGGCCATGGATAGAGGTGGCTGAGAATACCATAAATCTTCTCAGGCAAGCTTCCAAAACATTGCTGGGTTTACTTAAAGCTGAAAGAAAGCAAGGAATAGAAGCAGTCATAAATATTTTAGCTAAGTTTTTCTTCTTGAGTTTTTCTACAAATAAAGCAAAACTCTCAAAAGTAGCTGGATTGAGGAAAATGTTTTACTTGCTGTCTGAATTCCCTCTTTTCTGAGGCTAAAGCCTCAGAAGGGACTACTTATTTGTATGTTATTTTAAGATTTATCTTGCAAATCCAAAGTGGTATCATTGGATCATTGTATGATCTAATGCGGGTGATGTGGCATTATGATATTGTCATACTGGTGAGATGATCCATGATATCTAGGTCATATTTACTAATATTAGTATTGTATTATATTATCCTCAAACCCCCAAAACATTTACCTTAAACTGTCTACTATGGACCTCCCACCATTCCTAAGAGGTCTATAAGGGGACATGCATAAGTGCACCAGCATGCCTACCGTCCTTGTCTTACTGTTCCTATTTATTCATACTCCTTTATTTTATTTTTATTTAAGTTCTTTGAAAAAAAACAAAACAGGTACACAATTGCTATTTGTCAAAAAGAGGCAAAGTAGTGAAGGCAAAAATAAATAATTTGAATAGATCAAGAGAATTTTAACGTCTCAAAGGTATTATAAGGAAGAAAATTGAAAGGAATAGGAATTGGTTTTAAATTTATGGAACAAAAAAGACTAGACAAAATAGGTTTTGAGTCCCAAAGGTGCAGTGTAATTATAGAATTATTGGAAAGACATTAGATCATTTGCATCTTTTGTTCAAATTATCAGAAAACAGTAGCACTGATTGTTTTTTATTTGATATCTGTAATTGTACATGTATAATGTTTAGTGGCCTTTCCAATCTGATGCTTTTTAGTAGGTTGGACTTCAAGGGTAGCATTTTGGAAGTTTCTCAGTGTAGAGGTAAGAGGTGCAAGTATAGAGGTGTTTCTTAAACACTGATTTGAATGTGAATTTGTATCTATTCCTCGCAGGATAGAGATGAATGCTTCGAATCACCAAGTATCTGTGGAGAAAGGATGAAATGCCTGAACACACCAGGTAATGAGTGACAAAAACATTATTTGTTTCATAGTCTTCTTTTACAGTATACAGTTAAAAATTCAGAGTTTTAGTTTTCTTCTAGTTTGATTGGAATCAATGGAACTCCAGATGGACAGGAGTGATTTGTGTTAGTGACACTAACGTCCATCTTAGTCTTGGTTCTTAATCAGAGTCAGCTGTGTGAAAAAAGATTAAGTATGATCGGAAAATGATTTGTTTATGGGCACAAAGTATTGCCAAATTCTAGTTTTAATGGAAACTGTTAAATAACATGCATGTAATATAGATTCATTATAATCTTATTCTTTGGAGGTTGTGGGTTTTCCATCTTTTGAGATTTTTACAATGAGACTGGATAGTTACCTTAGTCTAAAGAATAATTTACAAGTAGTCCTCAAATTACAACAGTTAACTTAGTGACTGTTTGAAGTTACAATGGCATTAAAAAAAGTGATTGTGTCTTATAACCGTTTTTCTTATAACCATTGCAGCTTCCTCATGGTCACATGGTCAAAATTAAGACGCTTGACAACTGACTCATATTTATGGCGGTTGTAGTGTCCTGAGGCCAGGTGATAATCTTTTGTGAATTATCTGATAAACAAAAGTCAACAGGGAAGCCAAATTCACTTAACAACTGTAACAAGAAAGGTCGTAAAATGTAGCAAAATTAATTTAACAACTTTCTTGCTTAACATCATAAATTTTGGGTTCAGTTATGACTGTAAATAAACTACCTGTAGCTGGATTTCCTGCAAATTTCTAAAGGTTAGACTAGATTATCTATTCTGCAGGTTGTTTCTAACTTCTCAGTTCTATATCCTGGAGCATTTAGTGTAACATTGGATTAGAAACACAAATTAATTTATTTTGGGTTGGATGTAGATGACATGTTTTTCTGCATTTTAGGCAAGTTTCACTAATTTGTTCTTCTTGAACTTGTGGAAGGCAACATTTCTGAATGCTGACAGATCATTCACAATAATTTCCCTCTTTTTAGAATTGTGCTTCCAAAAGGTTTCATGTCCTTGGACCACTGAATTGGAGGAATTTTCCAGTTCTCAAAAGATGCAGGATCAGGACAAGATTCTGTATTTGATTGAATGAAATAGTGAAATTCAATTATTCTAATTGTTGTTGGGTTTTTTTTGCATTTAATATTTCCCCCACTTGTTTATTTTCTTTTTGCATTTTTACCCTGGCATTATTTTTATAAGTAATTCAGAACTGACAATGTACATAATATTCCTTCTTCCCATTTTCCTTACAAAAACAATCATGTAAGGTGAGTTGGGTTAAGAGAGATGACTGGCCCAAAATCACCCAGCAGTTTTTCATGCCTAAGGTAGGACTGGAATTCTCAGTCTCCTGGAAACTTTTTCCCCATTTGTTGTATTAATAATTACAGTTGGCAATTTCAGAGGAACTTTGGCTATTATTCCAAACATTTTTAAAGTTTATGTCTGAACTGATTGAAATGGAACATCTCTGATCTAAAGCAAATAAAATGGAATTGTTTGGCTAAAGAACACTTGCCATTCACACACAAAATACAAATATTTCTTATGATTCATTCAAGTTATTAACTAAAATTCATAATTAGGAGTCCACACTTTTGGGAGGCAAGGCTCAATGCAAGCAGTGATATGATGGTGCATTTTCAGTTGGACTGTATCATGAATGTGTGCTGAGTTTTGCTTTTCCCCAAGATTTGCAGATAAAATTTTATTTTGTTTCAGCTGCCTGAGTTAAGGCTAGTTTTCTTAGATGTCCAATTCATAATGGAGAAAAATTGCTCACTAATCATTAAAATGGGGTTAAAATTTGAGAAAACTTACAAGGCTGTAATAAGATATTTGGCCTCTTCTTGAATTGAATCAATTGACTTGGGACTGATTGTATTAGTGTAAATTTCATCAAACATTCAGTAAATAGGGTTTAATTGTTGCAGGTAAATAAAATCAGGCTTCTGACTGAATTATCTTTTCTTCTTGTGGATAGGAGGATTCCGCTGTCTTGGAATGGCAAAAAAAGAGGCTGCTCTGGGACTGTGTGGAGAGGAATATTTCTTTAATAAAGAGCAGCAGGAGTGCCAGGCCTGTCTTGTGTGTGATGATGGCGCAGTAGTTTTACCTTGTTCGCTTGTGAGCGATACAGTTTGTTCAACAGCTGTTGACACCATTCTGTCTGAAACATGGGCTGCAGATACGGCTTTACCTTTGTCCGGCTCATCTATGATCTATCCTGGATTTAACCTGAAGTTAAAGGAAAAACATGGATGTCATATGGGAAATCTTGAAGAGGACAGCTTGGTGTTCAAAGACCATGGCTTAATGTGGGCTGATTTCAATTTTGCAGTGAAACATAACTGCAGAAATTTCCTCCACCTTTCCTTAAAATTCAAGGGCAGTGAAGAAGGCTATGAACTAAGTGGAGTTCGTATCGAACAATCAGAAGGCAAACTTTTCCAGGGTGCCAGTGTGAGTAGTGCTGCAGAAATAGAACCAAGCCAAACTCTTTCGGTATTTTTGAAGAGCCCTAATCAATTCTGCAATCAGAGTAAAGATTTAGACATATATAATCTTCAAACCCCTCTTAGCTTGTTTTGGTTATCTCATGATACAGGAGCAGTAGTCATGACTGCACAGATAATAACTTCAGTTCACTATCAGACAAATTATCAACCAACCTTTAAAATTGTTTCTCTTTCTGACTCTTATATGGTAACCTTATCTCATGATGGTAGAGCCATCAAGTTTACTGAAATGGGGGTTGTGAAATTTGTTTTCCAACAAGCTCTGTATTCTATGGGTCATACCTGCATTCATGAGGGATTCAATATGGTGGTTTACCTGAACAAAAATGGAACTGATGCAGAACTGATGACCGTTTATAAATCTGGTGTCAATTACAGAGATATTTCAATCTCTGTTTCTGGAGCCACCAAAGTCAGTGCTGGGGATCTAATGAGCTTTGAGATCCTTTCTCCTGCACAATGCAGCGTTCGTTATTTTGGAGATAGCTCTGGAATTAGTATGCTCAGTCTCATCTGGCTTCCATCTGCTATTTCCACTGCATTGTCAGCCAGAGTCTCTATGATAAGATTGCCTACAGGAGCTGTCAGAAACAAAGTTTTGGATTTTGCAGACATCTCAACCTATGAGAAACAGATCTATTTAATATCTGCTGGACAATTTGCCCAAAAATATTTTATGTTTACAGAAAGAGGAATTGCTAGCATTGTGTTCACTTTAAAATTAATTCATTCATGTAATATGCTCCGGGTAACTTTAAATCAGTATATCGGTGATAATGCACCTCTTAACATAATTGCTCAACAAGTTGGAGGCCAAGTTCCTGAAGGTAGCATCTGGACCAGTGTTAGCCTTCGTTCCTCTTTCAAGGTTCACAATGGAACCATGGTATCTGTGTCACTAGACTGTATACGTGGCAGAATTAACCACATTGCTCATGAATATGGAACGAACTTATCTATCTTATGGATATCTTCATAGTTTTGCTAGGAGGACTTTTAAAAGAAACTTTAGAGATTGAAGTAAATGGATTGCATCTATTGGATAAAACCCAATTTGGTTCCTTTCAGATTGTTGGACTACAGCTTCCATAATCTTCCAAATATGGGACTCGGAATTTCCAGTCAAGTGTTCGTGAAGGGACTGAGAAAGCCACAATAAGCCACAATTCCCTTACTTTTCTGAGTTGCATGTAATGTATATCCTTAAGTTTTGTTGTATGAAATAAATTAACCAGTCAACATTTCATAATATTGATTGAATGAGTGATTGATTAATAGAAAATCAGAATTGTCAGTCAACCAAAGCTACCATCCCTATTGAGTTTCTGTTATATGTTCTGACCATCCCATGAGCTCTTGGCTGGGAAAATATTGGAAAGACTATATGCCACCATTAACTCCTTTCTTATTGACCACATTAAGGGAGAAAAAGAGAGAGAAAAAAGCAGAAATGTTCAATGCTGCATGAACAGATCCACCCAATTTTCACACTGCCTGCAGGCCATTCTTTTAGCAATTCAACTATATGCTTTGCCCATCACTGCCTGGTATCATCTTCCTCTGTCTCTACTAACATGATCTCAAGCTGAAGGAACTATCACTCTGCAAAACAGTACGTTCACTGTTCCTTTAAGGGAATTATATACATAAGGAAAACAATGGTGAAGGAGATAACTTTGCCCTACTGCACAAACCTCATCGATGGCATAACACAAGGAGCGGAAGCAAGAGGATGGCAGAAATACATAACTGAGTTGAAGCAAATCCATGGTACATAGGTTATATACAATACACCAGTGGCCCCAAGATGGAGAGCAACAGATACCTCTCATGTATTCCCATATGTGCATAGCAATTGACTCCTGACATGATTAGTGCCCAAAATCCAGGGATTTTGCATGCAACGCATCTAATCATCTCCACCAGCGTTTGATGCAACAGCATTCCAAGGACTCTTAGCAAGTAACCTAAAAGCATCTTCTGGCAATAGTGAGATGCACAAATCAATGACCCATAAGCACATTTTTAACCAAACCAATCATGTTCTAGAACAGGGGTCTCCAACTTCAACCCCATAATTTCTCAGCCAGCTTTGCAAGTCATAAAGTTGCCAAGATTAGTCCTTTGGGTTAGTTCTTTGGGTTTAAGACCAAAGAACCTTTAGAGGTTGTGTTTACTGACATAATTGGTCCTAAGAAACCAAGTTTAGGAGGT
>BHFT01071854.1:0-17817 GCA_004320025.1 Laticauda laticaudata | reverse complement strand
AAGTTCATCCGCTCAAAAAGTTTTGTGCAGCTCAAAACTTTTTGAGCGGATGAAATCGCAGTAGATGGATGTTTTACAGATAGAGTGTATGAAACACGTACGCAGTGAGTACACAATGGATGCATCGCGTTTTCCAACGGATGCAAGCTTTTTTGTCCATTTTACATCCTCTTTGCATCTGTTGGTTCAGTGTGATAGGGGCTTAACATCCCTGCTACATACCACCCACGTCCGTTCTTTTCCTTTCTTTTCTGTTCTGTTTATGTAAATTTTTGCCACTTTTTGGAGCGGATGACAGCGGATGGAGCCACCCCCGAAATTTTGCTCGTCCGCTGTGTCCTTTTTGCAAACGTTTTGCATCCATCGGCCAGTGTGACCTAGCCTTAAGAGAACAATTTCTAATTCTTTTTTGTTTTTGCTGAGAAACTACTTAGAAGTGGTGCTCCAATTTTTCTGCCATGATCTAAACAAACTACAGAGGTTGAAAATAAATTATGGCTCATAGTTACATACAACTTATTCCTCTTTAGGAACGAGACACCTAGATAGTTGGAAACTGCTGTTACGTTTACCTCTCAGCCTTCTTAAGCATTTCTCTGATTTGCTGTCTGAGTACACCCAACAAGAAAAACACATTAATAACCTGAACAGTAAATTCAGAATGTCTATGGAGATTCTTGGTCATTCAGGTCATTGTTGTCCCAAAGGTAGTTTTTCAAGAGGCAACTGGACTTTCTGATTTTTTTTTGAAGATGTTTCACTTCTCATCCAAGAAGCTTCTTTAGCTCTGGTAAATTCAGGAGCAAAATACTGGGCAACCCAGTTTATTTCTTACATATGCTACAGAAACACAAAGAAGAAAAGGAGATCAAATACATTTGAAAGAAGAAGGATTTATCTTGGAGTTATATCTCAAGTGTTAATTAAAGATCTGCTATCAGCTGTGAATGTCAACATATTGAGGATAAAAATTGTCCTAATGATTAGTGTTATTATGCTATTCCACAGCTACAATGTCATATTAATTAGAAAGTCTCAGGATGGAACTAATTGAATATTTCAGCTAATTCAGTAGCAATGGCATGAAGAAGTCAGTGGAAACATTTCCAAACTATTTCAGATATCTTTTGGGAAAGAAGGAGAAATCTCTCAGAAACAAAGACTGAAGAAGACTTCCTTACACATCACATAAGCAATAGTTCTCAATACACAGGCTATCCTTATGAGACCCACAATGAACCCACAACACCGGGATCATACAAAGTTAAGAAACTGGTAGAATCTCCTTTAGCCCCTTTCCCACTGCACTAACAGATGCAAAGAGGATGTAAAACATTAAAAAAAGCTTGCATTCTGTTGGAAAACACTATGCATCTGTTGTGTACTCACTGCATACGTGTTTCATACGCTCTATCCCTGGAGCATCCATCCACTGAGATTTCATCATCTGCACAAGAAAGTTTTTGAGCTGCACAACTTTTGTGAGTGGATGAAACATTTCGCGCATACGATGTACCATCGGCGGATATACGGGCAACAAAGCGTTCTAAATGTCTGTTTCATCCGTTTAAATGTCCGCTGAAATCCTCTCGGTCTCTGCTTGGCCCATCCCCTCAAGCTCACATCCACTGCAGCTGAAAACGGAAAGAGGGAGGAACAAAAGGTACACGGAACGTCTAACAACAGCTTAGTAGCACGGAAAATGAGAAGGATGTAAGCGTATGATTCTGTAGAAAGTATTCAAATGGACAAACGTTTGTATTGGGAATGTATCTCAGATATTTTAGGATGTCTGGAGTAATTTAGAGTATGCTAGGAAGGCACCTAGACTACAATAATTTCCAATAAGGGGGAGGAAATCACCTGGATCTCAGTATGAGTCCAGCATCTGTGGTGTACAGACGCCTTCACCCTTGGTTCTTGGTCTTTTCAAACATCATCAGTTGTTCTCACTATGGATCATGACACAGTCCATATTGGTAGCTGCGATCATTCAGTCAACCAGAACCAAAACGCGTTGCAGTACTGTTTCACTTTTATAGCAAAAGGAGAAGAAGGAAAGACGTCCAGAATCGAGCTGTTGTTGGTCCCGAGGATGGATCAGGAGAAAAGTGGAGTTTGGACTGTTTATGACAACAGGCCTGATGGTGGAGGCGCTGAGGATTTGAAGACACTCGTGATTCATCATTCATGAGGATGCCACCAGCCATGTCTGACAAACTTGTAGAGCCGTCTGAGACCACAGGTGTGACCAAGGCAACTTCCGTCCAGCCTGGACCGCCGACTGAAGGTGCACTGACTTTGTTGCCACGCTGGCCTCACTGGACATGTAAGACAACATGGAGGAATGCTGGAAGTGAATGCCACACACACAGCATCAGCAACAGTGGTCAAGAAGAGTGGTTGCGGCCATACATCGAAGAAATACGTGGAGGAGCTCAGTCCAGTGCCCCACTAAGAACAGGCTTGGAGGAAACTTGCAGAAGGAGTGGTATCAAGAGGTGGATTTCCCAGACCATTCCACCGTGGTGGCACCATAGATGGGAAGTCACGTGATGCCTGCAAAGCTCCACCCCAAATAGGTCCGCAATTATTACAACTACAAGAGGGCTTACTCAGTATAATCCTCTTGCATGGTTGATTATGCTGATACAAGTTCATTCTACATCGATGCGTCAGTGCAACGGGTCAGCTTCAAATGGCCAGGTTACACAACCGCTAGTCGACTCAACGGGATGGGCTGGACCGCACACCTCATCATAAGGGTTTCCCAGATCCAGACCTCCCTACCCAATGAATCACGCCAAGATGTGCATACTTTTGTGTCATCATGGGGGATGACGCCTTCCTCCTAGTAACTCCTCATGAAGCTGTACACTTCAAGATACTCAACTCGCGTGAAGAGTCAGGATTTTCACTACAGGGCTGTCAGGGCAAGCCGTATGGTGGAGATACATGCCTTTGGCATCCTGCCAACAGGTTTCAGATACCTTCTCCACCACGACATGGCAGCATGGAGGCACATACTGTGAAGGAAGCATCATGGGAAGCTTGCTGCATCCCTGCCCAAGTCTCATGCGGAGTAGCGGCCGCTTACCTCGCGTTTGTAGAACAGACTTGTGGACTGTCAACAAAGGAATGGGGATGGAGGCCTGGTGGAATGGAGGACAAGGGACGAACCTGATAGACACTGTGGATTGATACAAGGCCCAACAGACGCTTATGGTGAAGGGGAAGAAGACATGCAACCTCTGAGAGCATGGTGCTAACTCCGCAGCTGGAGCAGTGGAGTGGCAAGACAGGAATGATAGATGATTAATGATTTGCTTCCTTGAGGCTGTCTCACACAACTGATGAGATTGTGCCATGTATGTTGAGTGGTCTAACAAGGAATAGGCATAATAAAAGAAGCTTGGTTATATTTTGAAATGTGTTGATCAATGAATAAATTGTTCCTGATAAAAAAGGTCCATATGTGTGGCAGCTGGGATGGGTGGAGACGCAACAAAAATATCAGTCCCACTATGCTTGACTGGATGTTTATCTATCCCATCAGTCTATGCCGCTTTTATATCCCACCAAGTGGACAAGGTAAGCCTTAACCATTTGTTAAAAGTTTTCACAACCTTTCACTAAGGTAAAAAGTGAACCAAGTGGTCTTAAGCATAAGATAGATAACCTTTATTTTAAACTTTTCTTAGGTAACCATTTATGAGTTTATTAAATAAGCAAAATGGACCAAGTAAAGTGTCCTTAAAGCAAAAGATAAACATGAAGAAGTGAACACTCATCTCGTGGCACTATTCTCAAGTCACTCTGAGCTCATGTCCCATGGCTCAGCTGTTAAGCGGGCAAGGACTGTGGAGGTGGCTGTGGCTGGAGTGCTGGATCTGAGGCACCCATTGGGGTGCTTGGCACCCCGAGAGTAACAACAGGGGATTGGTGTGGTTCGGAAGGCTCTCAGCAGAGATACTCAGTCCCTGTGAGGTTGAGAGGCCCTTCTCAAGTACTGAGATGTGAGGCACAAGACTGATGAAGAGATTGGTCCGTTGACGGGACTTGATGTGGGGTGGAGGAAGGAGGAGTGTAGTGGGGTGATCTGGGTCTCGGCAGCTGGTAAGGTGTGGCATCGTTGCGATGGCGATGAAGCTGGCCTGGGACTGGGAAGGTCTGTTTTTTGCTGTGGGAAGTCCTGGTAGTCATAGCCTGGTAGTTGAGAGGCTGTTGGAAAGGCCGTGGAGGGGCTGTGACATCGCTGGGGTGGAGGAGGCAGAACCTGGACTGGCTAGGAGGGCACTTACAGCTGGGGCCTTGAGGGTTTGTGCAGAAGTGCCTGTTATGTATCTCCTTCATCACCTGGTACTGGGCCTCGGGCAGTGTCCTGAGGTTGTGGCTCCACGTAGGTTGATTGTAACGGATGTGGCGGCCCGAGGATCCTCACTGTCCAAGTGGAAGCAGCTTGAGAGAGAAGTTCTGTGTGGTCTTCATTGTTCCCTGATCTCCAAACAGGAACACTGTGGTTTCTGGCCCTCCAGTCCTCTCTCCTCTGCTGCCTGCCATCCTGCTGAGCTGGGGGTGGGTGTGGTGTGGGGTGGTTTGTCTGGTGCAGCTGCTGCTTTCTTACCTCCATTTGTGACAGCAGGATGTCATCCCACCACGGGATCCTCACAGTCTCGCCGGCATGGGGAGTGCAGCTTTTTGGGGGGGTTCTGCTGGGGGCCTCTGAAGACACCCTGCACTGGAAGGGTAGCTGCTCCCTGGTCTGGCAAGTAGGAACTGGCTGGCCTTTGTGGGCTGTCTGAGGGAGAGGGGTCTGCTAGAGGGCTGGCTCCTCGGTGGCGGATCTCACCCTCCAGGAAACTGCACTTGGCCATGATGTACATCTCCCGGTCAGTGAGCCTGACAGCGGCCTCCCGGATTTTTTGAGCTGTAGCTTACCATAACAGGTGTGCATGTGCTTCCTACCATCCACAGGAGTACATCTGCAGTGTAGCCCAGGCTCTCTGCCTTGTCTCTCCAAAACTGCCTGCTTCTTCTTGTGTCCACGATAGCTTCTCTGACCCTTTCTCCACAGGTACTCATTCCTCCCTCAGCCATTCTAGCACCTGATCTTCATGGGTCCTGCAGAAACGGTGTACAGTTTCTCTCTCCCTTCTGCTTCCCTTGCCTCTTTCCGCCTCTGGCAGAGGCGCTTCAGCAGCAGGGCCTTCAGGGGCTTGAGTAGCAGGCCTTCAGGGGCTTTGAGCAGCAGGGCCTTCAGCAGCAGGGCTTTGAGGGCCTTTGGCTGGTCACCACAGCAGCAGAAGCAGCAGCAAGTAGTAGTAGCAGCAGACATGTACTAGCAGCACCAGCATGCACCGCAGCAACAGCAGCAAGCCACAGGCAACAGCAGCAAACAGCAGAACCTGCAGCACAGCAGCACCAGCAGGACCACCAGCAGAAGGTTTCAGAGTCATTGCAGGGGTTGTGATGCTGGTTCTGAACTTCTTGCAAGGCTGGAACAAGGTAGGCACGGGCTTCCTTTTTCTTGCCTGATGACGACCATGGTGTTCTTGAAGATGTATGTGGCAGCACGTCCTTTCCCTCTGAATGCTGACTGCATGCATGCTGCATCCTTTTTATATCCGCAGATCTTGATGCAATTCATACTCCCTGCATGCCGCAGTGAACACTGTGCATCATATATACATCCGCGCGGCATCCACTTTGGTTCCTATAGGCATCCATGATGCATCTCGCGTCAATCCGCTACGCATCTGCCCCTTCCCGCTATGCATCCGCTTTCATGCAATTCTCCCCCAGAACCCCTTCGGAGGTGTCATCTGCTTCCATCCGTTGTCATCCGCTAGGCTTCCTATGAACATCCGTTTAACATCCCCACTACGTACTACCCCCGTCTGTTCTTTTCTGTTCTTTTCCGTTCTGTTATGCAAATTTTCACCACTTTTTGGGGCAGATGACAACGGATGGAGCCACCCCTGAAATTTTGCTCATCCGCTGTGTCCTTTATGCATAATTTTTGTGTCCGTCGGCCAATGGGACCTAGCCTTAAGTCAAGCCCGATCAACAACAAAACTGGTTATTAAACCGGTTGTAGCCCTCCACTGGTTTTACTCTCTGTAGAAGTTGATTTCAAGGTTGTCATGTTTTTTTTTTACATATACCCCCATGTCAATCGGCTCCAAAACACCAGAGAGCCAACACAACCTCACGTGTCTCTGGACAACACACACACTCAAACACTCAAAGGCTAGTACTGTTTACCAGACTTTTTTCCCCTCAATTCTACTATAAGTTCTGTTCCTCCAGTACTTTTCTTTGTAGACCCAACTTCTGGAGAACAGTATCTCTTTTATTATAAGAGCTGCAGTGGTACAGTGGTTAGAATGCATACTCCAGGCTAATTCTGCTGACTGCCAACTGCCAACTGCCAGCAGTTTGAGTCTCACCCTCTCAAAGTTGATTCAGCCTTCCATCCTTCCAAGGTAGGTAAAATGAGGATCCAGATTGTTGCGGACAATTTTACTGATTCTGTAAAGTGTTTAGAGAGGGTTGTAAGAGCACTGTGAAGCAGTATATAAGTAATTTCTGTTGCTATTTCACTGGTTTAGCTTCCCAAACAAACACAAATCACCTCCCCTCTCCCTCCCTCACCAAAACCAGAACTCCAACACTGCCATCCTCAGCTGCAGCTCTGTTTAGCTTTTATAGCCACCAGCTGCAAGATAGGACAAGTTACCCTGGCCAATTCATCATTAGCCATCTCACCATGTCCATCTCTCCATGACCTGACCATAGGATCAGGGACAACTGACCATAGCCAACTTGCTGTTGAGACAACTCACCACAGGACAATTCCATGCATTCAATATTTTCCATCTCTGTTTCTTTGACATTATTTTCATTCTCATCAATTTCCACAAAAATGGAAATAATGTCAAAAAAACAAAGGTGGATGACATTCATCCTATTGAATTATCCTGTGGTGAGTTGTCCTGCAGTGAGTTGTCCTGCTGCTGGTTGGCAGTGACAAGTTGTCTGATTCCTCCAGCTGCTGGGCTGGCTAAGGAGAAGCCTTAAAGGAACAGGGCACCAGCAGCCTGGGTACTTGGCATTTTGCAGACAACCTGTCCTCTCACAGAGGGATCAGTTGGGAATGTTGCTGTTAAGTCGCGGGAAAAAGAGACTCGAGACCAGCGTAACTTTAGCTCTTTATTAAAGATATAGATCTGTGCTGGACCTGCGAGCTGCGGCAGCCCTTCTTATAGGGCTTGCCAGCGGCTCACATCCAATGACAGCTTTCTGAATCTCCCACGATCGGCACGGCCAATTGCGGTTGATTCCTTACTAGCCAATCACTGTTGTTCTCTCATCCAATCACAGTGCGGTCCATGTTAACCAATCAGGTGAGGGTATTCCAAGAATGCTAATATGGAACAGTTGCTGCTGTACCAGCCTCCCTCCTGCATAGCAGAAACCTCCCTGTCTGAATTTGTATAGCTGAACACATCTAGAAAGTTAAGAGTATGCTATGGCATTCTCAGAAAATTTGAGCTACTGAGGAAAAAAGGAAGAGGATGGAGAAGGAGGAGAAGGAGGAAGAGGACCCCATAACCAAGTTGCCTTTCGTGTTTCCAACATTTATGGTCTTGATTGGTTTCAATTTATCTTCCATAGTGAGGTTGTCCAAACTCTTCTTAAAAACTTCCTCTGTTGGAGCATTCACAACTTCTGGAGGCAAGTTGTTCCACTGATTAATTGTTCTAACTATCAGGAAATTTCTCCTTAGTTCTAGGTTGATTCTCTCCTTGATTGGTTTCCATCCATTGGTTCTTCTGTGATGTAACTTGGGACTTCATGGTTTCCATCACAGTTATGGGCCAATTCCAGGTCCTGCTGGGCTTAACAGAGGACAGTGGTTGTATACTTGATCTAGTTTTTCCATTGAAGCACTGGCAATGTGACCTGGATCAGGGAAATTTTTAGTCATTCCTCTGTCATGATCAAGCCATGGAGTTTTCTGACGGAACCTCCTGCCCCTGTTCTGACCTAGGCTTCCCAAGATCATGAAGCAGACTCCTTGTCCTGATAAAACCCCTTGTATTTAGGTTAAAGTGAATTCCTTTCCAGCAAAATCCCAGCAAACAATCTTTCATGAAATTTCACAACTACAGACCTTTATCAGGCTTGGAGAGTTGCCAGGCCGATATCTTCCAATCACCATGCTGTAGCAGCAATTACTTGGCAAGAAGTCAGGAACCTGCAAACACCACTCCCCTTTCACTCCTCTTTATTACCTATGGGAGGGGCCATTCTCTGTCCACCCGGTTGACTCGAGTCAACTCCCAAGTTGATCCTTGTTTTTTAACTGTTCCCTTCTCCTGGCAGCTCTGCACATGCGCACACTGAGAACAGGCTCTAGCTGTTCTTCTGCCTCACTGATGTCTGACTCCAAAGGCAGCTAATAATTGTCAGATGGCCCTGGCCCCATCTCTGCCTCTGATGCAGAGGACTTGTCAGAGCCTTCCCCAGACTCCAGAACTGGCCTATGTTCCTCCCTAACCTCCTCACTGTCTTAAGCTAAATGTCATTAAAAAAAACAAAAAAATCAGCAAGCGTTTCACAGATACTACAGAATAAGTGGAGAGATAGAGAAGAGAGCTGGTGTGAAGGTCAAAAGTTTGGAAAATATCTTTCCCACCATTTAAATCAGCAGCATATATAGCAGGAAATCAACTGATTTTAGAGAATGTGAACTGACAACTTAATAAGGCGAGGAATCTTTCAGTGAAGCAGAGGTGCCAGAACCCACTGAAAGTCATCACAACAGGCTCAACAGCGTATAAAATATTTCTCAGCATAAGAAATTGAGTTCACATTATCATGGCATGCAGAGAAGAAAAAAAGAAAACATGTTTTTGATTTTTTTTTCACTCTGAGAAAGCAATTCTTGTTTGAAAGTCTGTAGAGATTCTCAGTCATCCAGGTCATGGTTATCCCAAAGGTGCTTTTTCTTGGAGGGGGGGATTTTGTTTTATTTTTATAACATGCAACATAACAAATAAAACCATCTTTCAATTATACAATGTGTCAGTTTGGAATATATATTATGTGCACAATATCTATAATCCTTTCATCCTAACTTTACATTCATATTATATTCTAATCAACATTCTATGGTATATAATATTATCTTATTATTCTTCTATTATTAAATATACAATGAATGGTTGCAGGAACTGGGCTTGGCTAGTCTAGTAAAGAGAAGGATCAGGGGAGACATTATAGCAGTCTTCCAATATTTGAGGGGCTGCCGCACAGAGGAAAGGGTCAAGCTATTTTCTAAACCTCCTGTAGGCCAGACAAGGAATAATGGATGGAAACTGAACAAGGAGAGATTTAACCTGGAAATAAGGAGAAACTTNGATTTAACCTGGAAATAAGGAGAAACTTTCTGACAGTGAGAACAATCAACCAATGGAACATCTTGCCCTCAGAAGTTATGGGAGCGCCATCGCTTGAGACTTTCAAGAAGAGATTGGATTGCCATTTGTCAGAAATGGTGTAGGGTCTCCCGCTTGGGCGGGGGTTTGGACTAGATGACCTACAAGGTCTCTTCCAACTCTGATTATCTGTTAAATCTGTTAAATTTAATTTTTAGTTGCATTTCCAGGCTATCTTTAAAAGCAAAACTCAGTTCTTACTAAATTATATTCATAATATTATTTATTTAAGAATAATCAATTATAACAAATCTTACTCAATTTCTTACTCTTCTATCTAGCCATTGATAAAATAAATTTCAAATCTTATAATTCTCTTTTTCTTCTTGTTCTCTCACTGCTAATGTCAATCTGCTCATTTCTGCACATTCCATTATTTTCTTAATCATCTCTTCTTCTGTTGGAATTTTCTCATTTTTCCACTTTTGAACAAATACAATTCTAGCTGCAGTTAAAACATTTATAATCAAATATGTTATCTCTTTTTTATATCCTTCAGATAAAATCCCCAATAAAAATATTTCTGGTTTTAAATCATATATGCTGTTTTATCATTTTTTCCAACTATGTGTGTATTTTAAGTCCGATACCTTTTAGCTTCTGCACATGTCCACCACATATGGTAATATGATCCAGGTATCTGATGACATTTCCAACATTTCACCGATTTGTCCTTGAACATCTTTGATATTCTTGCTAGGGGTAAATACCACCTGTAAAATATCTTATACAAATTTTCTGGAGGTAACTGGACTTTCTTTCTTTTTTCTTTTGAAGACGTTTCACATCTCATCCCAGAAGCTTCTTCAGCTCTGAAAGGATAGTAGGGAATGGAAAAATTTATGCTCCTTGCAGACAGCTGGTCATTTGCATCCTTTTAGAGGGTCCTTGAAGCACTTGGAGGTTTATCTGTCCCCAGTGCTCCTGGTTCCTGCAGTCTGCAGTTTTCCTTTTGTAAAGCCATTTCTACTTCCAACATCATTCCAAGGCTGTCCATCCCAAATTGTATAGCTAAAAGTCTGTCGAGATTCTCAAGTCAGAGCTGGAGAAGCTTCTTGAATGAGAAGTGAAATGTCTTCAAAGAAAAAACAAGAAAGTCCACTTGCCTCCTAAAAAAGCAACTTTGGGACATTTTTGTTTAACTTGAGTTAATTTTTTTAAAATAATTTTTAATTGATTTTAAAACAAACATAAACAAACATAACATAAAACATAAACCATCTTCCATACAAACACATACAGTGTGCCGGTTGATTTACAAATTATTTTGTGCAACCATTTCGTAGTCTTCTATTACAATTACATTATATATCCTCTCATACTTTCAATCAAATATCTCAAATTCAAGTTACATTAATATCTTATTAATCAATCATTCATTCTGTTTATAAAAATAATCATGATTTTACTTAGGTTATTTATAAAATGCATATTGTCCTCCAGATTCTATCTAGAATTCTTCTGTAAAATATTAAAAAGGAAAAAAATACTTTTATATATTTATTATTTTCTAAAAATCTACATATCCTTTACGTATATTTTTATTGTCTAACCATGATAGAAACATCCAAACTTTGTAAAATTGTTTTATCATCTTGTTCTTGAATTTCAAATGTCAATCTACTCATTTTCAACACATTCCAATTTTTCTAATATTTTCTCCTCTAATGGTATCTTCTCATTTTTCCAGTTTTTAGCAGATACATCCTAGCTGCCTGTTTAATAGCATTTACACAGATATTTCAAATGCTTTACCACATATTTCAGGCAAATTCCCAATTAAAAAAAGTCTGGTTTCAAGTCTATGATGTTATGTGTCATTTTTTTCAGCAACATGTGGATTTTAGTCCAATATTTTAGCGTCTGGGCGATGCCCACCACATATGGTAATATGAGCCAGTTGGTTGATGACATTTCCAACACTTTTCGGATTTTCTTGAACATCTTGCTATTCTTGTCGGGAAAGTGCACGTAAAACATCTTATACAAATTTTCGTTTATATGCTGTTGACATTGTCATTTCATAATTTTGAATCACAATTTTTGCCATTTCTCTAAGTCATCCTTATCCAAAATTCTTCCCCCAGCAATCTAGTTTCTTCAACTTGTTCTTCTTCTATTTAGATTTCTAATAAATATCCATATAACTTTTTAATCACCTTTTGCTCATGCACCGTGTCAAAATCTTATCTAAATCCGTCAAATTTATTCATAAAAACCCTTCTGTTTTAATATTTTTCATACTTGATTGCATTTGCGCATATGAAAACCAACTATCTTTATACCTTGTTCCTCTAGTTTTTGATAGATTTAAGTTCACCCTTTTCATTTCAAAATTTCCCAAATCTAACGTTTGTTCCTTTTGTATATTATTGAGGATAAGAAAATGCCCTCAATAGTCAATAACCAGGACTGATTGTTCAATAACATTGTGCTGTTTAAATCTTCTCCCAGTTTAATCACAGAGGCTCGTGTAATTTTCTTCTAAAGTACCCCTGTTGTTCTTCGTTCTTATATTACCATATAAATATGCCATCCAAACAAACAAATCATGTCCTGCTATGGAACATCTAGTATTTCTCAATGTTATCCATTCTTATCCCACTCCAATTCGAGCTTGATAGTACAACTCCATTAGGCAAGCCAAATTCCTCGCTCTTATTCTAGCTCTTTGCAAAGTTTTACTTTATTCTTAGCCTTCTTACCTTGCCAGTATATATTTCAAACACATTTATTTAAATCTTCAAATAATCTTTTCCAAGCCTGGATGGAATGCTTGAAACAAATTAAATTCTGGGTAATATATGTCATCTTGATTGTTATATTCTCCCTATTAGTGACAGTTGTTAAATTTTCCCCTTTCACCAAATGCTAGCGGCTCTTGCGCTAAGTTTAAGATAGTTACTTTTCTTTTAAGTACTGCATCTTGCGGTCAAATATATCCCCCAATATTTAATACTTATTTGTGAACAATGTACACATGTTCTTTATCAGATCTTTGTTCGTCTTGTCTATTTATTTTAAAGCCAGCACTTTTTTCAATGTCTCTATCTTTTCCATCAATTTTGGTGCTGTTTGAATGGATCTTCTAAGATGAAACCAACATCATCTGCCAACATGCTTGCAGTTTAATTCTTCATTTTAATTTTATCCCTTTATGTCCTTTTCTTCTCTAATATTTCTGTTTAACATTGCCAGGTTAACACAACACAAAGGTGACAGTGGGATCCTTGTCTTTTTCTGTTCTTACTCAACAGAGTTATCAATTCTCCCTCTATCATTACTTTTCCTGTTTGTTTTTGATTATTATAACTTCTATTGCTTGGAGTAAATTTTCAGTGAAGCCATCTGGTCCAGCGGGACATCATACATACATGGAATCAAGAAATTGATCTCACAAGCGCTTATATCAAGAGTTGCTATTTATTCAGAAACCTCGACGACCAGCAGAGAAAGTACTCAAAGCGCAAGGATGTTTTACTTTAGTTCAGGATGAGCTCATATAATTACCAAAGTTGATCCAAAATTACTCTCATATTGTCTTTAATTTAGTCTCTTTGGCAGAAGTCCATTTTGATCAAGAGAATAAAATTGTTCAAATATTTTTTAAGTCTTTCTGCCAATATTGAAGCAAAAAATATGATCTGCATTTAGTTAAGAAATAGAGTCTGCATTCTAATTTGTATGGTCGGCCTCCTCTTTTGGAAATAAGTGGAAATAAGCTTCTAACGCATGTTAAGGGTATCCTCTTCTTTAAAGGCTAGTCACACTGGCCAACAGAGGCAATGTATTGCAAAAGGGACAACAGCAGATGAGCAAAATTTCAGGTTGGCCCAGTCCATGTGTTATTCGCTCTCAAAAGTGCCCAAATTTTGATAACAGAATGAAAACAATGGAAGAACGGACATGGGAGGAATGTAGCGGGGGATGTAACCGGATGTTCATAGGAGCCTAGCGAATTGAGTGGAATGGAGAGGATGAACATCTGCAGGGCTTCTGGAGAATAGGAGCAGCCAACGGAAGGAGCGGTATGCGTAGGGACGACGCGATGCTCACGGATGGCTATAGGATGCAATAGCGGATTGCATAGCGGGATGCCTAGGTGGCATGCAAAGTGTTCACTTGTGATTGTGGGAGGGATGACTTGCATCAGCTCGCGGATATAAAATGATGCAGCTCGCAAGCAGCAGCATTAGAGGAAAGACCTGCTGCCAGAAGACTCTTGGAGAACAGCATGGGGAAGAAAGAAGCCTGCCTACTCCTGCAAGCCCTGGCAAAGAGGAAGAACCATCATCCCACCCCTGGCACTTACTCTGAAGCTGCTGGTGCTTCTGCTGCTGCCGCTGTGGTGCTTTGGTGCTTCTCCTGCTGGTGCTGCTGGTGCAGTGCTTCCTTTGGCTGCTCTTACTAGCTCTGCTGCATGCTGCTGTGTACCGCAAAGGCCTTAGCTCCCTGCTGCTGATGCTCTGCTTGGCCTGGGACAGCCCAAGGCCGCTATAAGCCTCCTGAAGCCCTGCTGCTGAAGGCCCTGCCAGGCAGGCGAGGAAGAAGGCAAGGGAAAGCAGAGGGAGAGAGGAAAAACTAGTACACTCATTTCTGAGGACCATTGAAGATCGAGGCAGGTGCTGAATGGCTGAGGAGAGAATCGAGTACCGTGAGAAAGGGTCCAGAGAACTCTGCACACGACCAAGAGAAAAGCAGGCAGTCTGGAAGAGAGAAGGCCGGAGAGCCTGTGGGCTTACACTTCAGAGTCCTCCTGGGATGGTGGGAAGCAACATGCACCACCTGTGGGCTATGGGCTGACAAGCTTAAATCATGCAAAAAATCGCAGCCGCTTTCAGCTCACTGACCGGGAATGTACGTCATGGCCAAGTGCGTTTCTGGAGGGTTGAGAGTCCACCGACCGAGGAGCACCCCTCTGCAACCCCTTCCCTCAGACAGCCCACTAGGCCAGCCAGTTCCTCTTGCCAGACCAGGAGCAGCCTACCCGTGTCCAAGGCAGGTGTCTTCTGGAGGCCCCGCAGAGAACCCCCCAAAGCTTGCACTCCTCCCCGGCGATTGTGAGACCGTGGTGGATGCTCCGCTGTCACAAATGGAGTCAAGAAGAAGCAAGCACCAGACAACCCACCCACACCACAGCTCCACCCCAGCCAAATAGCAGGCAGAGAGGCAGACGGAGAGAGGGACGAGGGCAGACACCTGTCCTCTTGGAGATCAGGGACAAATCAAAGCAGACAAATTCTCTCTCAGTGGCCACTTGCGACGAGATCTCGGTCGCCGCCAACCTTCATCACCTACGTGAGCCCAGACCCTCCTAGTGAACATGCCCGAGGCCCAGGACCAGGTGATGAAGAGAAATACACATTTCTGCACCACCCTTCCAAGGCCCAGCTGAACATGCCTCCTAGCCAGTCTCAGGTCTCTCCTCCACGACTCACCCAGCAATGTCACGCCCGCTCCACGCCCTTTCCAACAGCCTCTCACCTACCAGGCTACGATACCGGCTTCCCACAGCCAAAAAGCATCCCTTCCCAGTCCGCGCCAGGTTCACGCATCGCCACGACCACACCTACCAAGCTGCAGACCCAGAAACCCACTACACTCCTCTTTCCTCCACCCACAGCCAAGCCGCGTCAGGAATCTTTCATCAGTCTTGCCTCATCATCCCAGGTACTTGAGAAGGGCTCTCAACCTCACGGCACTGAGTCATCTCTGCTGAGAGCCTTCCTGAACACACCATCCCTGTTGTTACTCTCGGAGGGCCAAGGCACCCATGGTCGCCTCAGCACCAGCACTCAGCCACGCCACCTCCACAGTCCCGGCCCGCTTTACATGGAGCCATGGCATGGCTCAGAGTGACTGAGAATAGTGCGCGAGACTGGAGTTGTTAACCTGTTCATGCTTTCTTTGCTTTAAGACACTTTACTTGGTTCATTTTGCTTTTTAATAGAAGTCATTACCTAGAAATTGTTTAATAAAGGGTTATCTTTGCTTTGCTTTACAGCACACTTGTTCATTCTTTTTACACTTAGTGATAAGTGTTGGAAAACTTTTACAAATGGTTAAGTTGAGCTTGGAATAATGCGTGTTGGTAAGTACGGATGAGCGATGGTAATGCGTGGGTGATGCTTGGTGGGATATAGTGGATGAAGCGGATAGACTGATGGATTGATACAACATCCCAGTCAGCATATGTGGGACTGATATACATGCTCCACCTCCCAGCTGCCACACATATGGACCCTTTTTTCAGGATACAATTTTCATTCATCAACACATTTCAAAATTAACAACTCTTTATTATGCCTATTCTTGTAGAGCACTCAACATACATGGCAACCAGTGTGTGAGAGCTCAAGGAAGCAATCAATTAATGCATCTACATTCGTCTACCACTCCATTGCTCCCAGCTGGGGTTGCACCATGTTTCAGGAGGTTGCAGCTTTCTTCCCTTACAGTGAAGCGTCTGTTGGGCTTGCATCATCCACATGTCTATCAGGTTTTGTCCTTGCTCCATTCACAGGCTCCTCTCCCCATTCTCTTGTTGACAGTCCACAAGCTGTTCTAAGCAACACCGAGGTAAGGGCGCTACCTCGCGCATGAGACTTGTTGCAGGGATGCAGCAAGCTTCCATGATGCTTCTACAGTCTGTGGCCTGATGCTGCATGTGGTGAGAAAGTACCTGGAACCTGTTGCACGATTGCCAAGGCATGTTTCTCCACCTACGCGCTGCCCTGACAGCTGTAGTTGAAGATCCTTCCCACGGGTGAGTATCTTGAAGTGTTAAGGCTTCATTGAGTAGTTCAGAGGAGAGTGCGTCATCCCCCATGAACTGATCAGTAAAGAGGGCACATCTTATGGCGATTCATTGGGGGTTAGTGGAGGTCTGGACTGGGAAAACCCTTATGATGAGGTGGGTCCAGCCATCCTTAGTCACTAGGGTATTGTTACCTGCTATTGAGCTGACCCGTTGCATTGAACCTCGATGTAATGAAACTTGTAGTCGCATTAACATGCAAAGGAGGTTATACGAAGAAGCCCTTGTAGTTGTAATATTCGGACCCTTAGATTTGGGCTGGAGCTTTGCAGGCCATGACCTTCCATCTATGGTCCAACGTTGTGGGAAGTTCATGTCTGGGATAACCAACCTGATACCACTCGACTTTCGTTTCCAGGCCTGTTCTTACGTGAGGCACTGGAGGAGCTCCTCACGTTATTCTTCGACTGATGGCTGCAACCACTTTCTGCCACTGTGCTGAATGCTGTGGTTGTGGGCATCCCCAGCAGTCACTGTATGTTCTGTTCATGTCCAGGTTCAGAGGCCAGGTGCGCATATCAGTCCCCTTCAGTCCGGTCCAGCTGAGACGGAAGTTGCTTGGCTCGGTCACACCGGGTCTCAGAGCTCTAACAATTCTTCAGAACATGGCTGGTGGCATCCTCACTGATAGTGTGAATGCAAGTGCGTCAATTTACCTCAGGCCTCCACACACTTCAGTGCCTTGTCATACTAGTCCAAACGTCCACTTTCTCTGAATCATCTCTTCGGACCCACACAGAGCTCGATTCTGGAACGTCTTTCTCTTCTCTCCTTGTAAAAAGCGTTGAAAACACGTACTGAAACAGGTCTTGGTTCTGGTATACTATATGATCGCAGCTACCAATAGAGACTGTGTCAATGATCCTATGGGAGATCAACTGATGAGCTTGAGAAGAGCAAGAACCAAGGGTGAAGATCTGTCACCACAGAGCTAGGACTGATATGAGACCCAGTGATTCCTCCCCCTTTTATGGAAATAGTGTTTTCGCTGAGTGGCCTTCCACAGTACTCTAAATCCTCCAGACATTCTAAAATATCTGAGATACATCCCATATACAAACGTTTTGTCCTTTTTAATAGCTTTATATCCGAACTGCATACGCGTTACATCCTTTCTTGGCCGTGCTACTAAGCTGTTGTTGACGTTCGTGTACCTTTGTTCCCTTCGCCCTCTTTCCGTCTTTCAGCTGCGAGTGATGTGAAGTTGAGCGGGATGCCCAGAGAGATGTTGAGAGATTACGCGACATTTAACGGTATGAAACGACGATTAAACGTTTGTGCCCATTCCGCCGAGATGGCTACATTCGTATCGCGAGAATGTTCATCCACTCAAAAAGTTTTGTTGCAGGCTCAAAACCTTTTGAGCGGATGAAATAGCAGTAGACGGATGTTTGACGGATAGAGCGTATGAAAGACATACGCAGTGAGTACACAACGATGCATCGCGTTTCCAATGATGGCAAGCGTTTCTCCATTTTACATCCTCTTATCTCTCTC
>BHFT01071842.1:0-12810 GCA_004320025.1 Laticauda laticaudata | reverse complement strand
TTGGTCACCACACTATAAAAAAGAGGTTGAGACTCTAGAAAAAGTGCAGAGAAGAGCAACCAGGATGATGAGGGGATTGCAAGCCAAAACATACGATGAACAGTTGCAGGAACTAGGCCTGGCTAGTCTAGGGAAGAGAAGGACCAGGAGAGACAGGAGAGCATCTTCCAATACTTGAGGGGCTGCCCCAGAGAGGAGGAGGGGGTCAAGCTATTTTCCAAGGTACCCAAAGGCCAGACAAGGAATAATGGATGGAACTGACCAAGGAGAGATTCAACCTGGAAATAAGGAGGAATTTCCTGATAGTGAGAACAATCAACCTATGGAACAGAAGTTACCTTTGGAAGTTGTGGGAGCTTCATCCCTGGAG
Source organism: Laticauda laticaudata (assembly GCA_004320025.1). Lineage (NCBI taxonomy): Eukaryota > Metazoa > Chordata > Lepidosauria > Squamata > Elapidae > Laticauda > Laticauda laticaudata. Next base: position 12,440 of record BHFT01071842.1, on the reverse strand, counting down.
GCTTTCAAGAAGAGACTGGACTGCCCATCTGTCAGAAATGGGGTAGGGTCTCCCACTTGGGCAGGGGGTTGGACTGGATGACCTTCAAGGTCCCTTCCAACTCTGATTATCTGTTATCTGTTAGCCAGGGACCTGGCTCTCCCTCTTCTCAGCTCTCCATCCCTCCCTCCACATTTCCAGAGCCTCCTTCCCTGGTTCAAGTCTCCTCATTTGACACCTGCTGCCAGAAGCATCACTGCTTGAACTGTAATCCTTATCCAACTGGAGGTATCCTCCAATGCTTGGTCTGGTGTCCGTGTTGTGTTGTGTTGTCATTTCAAACTGCAGCTGGTACCAAATGACACTTTTGCACCACAGGCAAGGCTCTCTCACCAAGCCAGGCCTGCCCACAATGTCTCTTTCTGTCTCTCTCTCTCTGTGTATGTGTGTGTTTATCTGTGTGCACAAAGCAGTGTTTAAAACGAAGGAGGTGCATAAATCACCTCGGTGTGTGGTGGGCATTTTACAATTCTCACTTTCCCTCCTCCTGCCCAGAAACAGCCGTAAATAACCAGTCGGTAGGCTCTGCCACTTGTCTCCCGCAGAGGATTTATGCGGGGGCGAAGGCATAGATCTTGGTGGGCTTACAGGGGCTGTAAATAATCCCAACTTTAACTGTCAACTGGGGATTATTTTTGGTGCACAAATACTTCCATGCCCCGTGCATCCACTTGTTTGTCCTCAATGGCTGCTCTTGCTTGGACCTGCTGTGCCCCTTCTTCTGGCTGAGGAGCATGGCAGGTGGAAAGCCAGGGATGCTACCAGCCACTGCACATCTGTATTTGCACATTATGCACAGGAAGGTGCAAAATTAAAGAGAGAGTGAGAAGCGTTGCCTGATGGGGAGGCAGCTGCCTTTTCAAGTGTTCTTTGGAGTTTGTGGCTCAAAAATTTCATGGTGCTGTTAATATCCTTCATTGGAGATGTTTAAGAAGATACTGGACAGCCATTTGTTTGAAATGGTACAAGGTCTCCTGCTGGAGCAGGGGGGTGGGCTAGAAGACCTCTAAAGTCCCTTCCAACTCTGTCATTCTGTTGTTCTGTTACTCTGGTCCATCCTTGTTTACATTTTGGGGCACAAGGCTGCATGATTCTGTGGATGATATACATCTCCAGGCTCCAGGAGTCTTAAGAAACATCTCATTTCCATCAAGCAAATTGGTCCTTTGCATGTTCCACTCCTTGAGTTGAGCAGTCAAGCATCTAGAACATCTTGACTCCAGAAGTTGTGGATGGTCCATCACTGGAGTCTTTCCAAAAGAGACTGGACAACCATTTATCTGGAATGGTCTAGGGCAGATGATGGCTAACCTTTTCGGCACCAAGTGCCTCAGCTCTGCCGTGCATCTCTGTATCTGCAACCTTCCCACCACGGATGTATCCCACACCTGTACATGTGCATGTGCCCTGTGCATGCACATGGATCCCTGTGCATGCACCCCGTTCTCCACACATGCACAGCAGAGACCCAAAGAGCAGCTGGCTAGCAGGAAGCATGTGCATGCGTGCATGGCAGAGCTGAACTGGGGTGATGGTTCGCATTCCCACAGAAAGGGCTATGCATGCCATCTCTGGCACGCATGCCATAGTTTCACCATCATGGGTATAGGGTCTCTTGCTCAAGCAGAGGGTAAGACTAGAAGACCTCCAAGGTCCCTTCCAACTCTATGATTCTATGTTCTATGAGTTGGCCATTGTTTACTGAGGGTGTAGGAGAGGACCAGGTTGAGCTGGAGGGAGGGCTCAAGCACGTCATCAGCCTCAAGTCCCATTGAGTCCAGAAGTGATCTCAGTCCAGCTCATCTTGAGTTCCTCTGACTCTTATCAACAGCCAATTTGCTCTGACCATCTGGAGTTCAGCTTCTTGTAGTCAGCTTCAGCCTGCAACAAAGTTCAACTCATTTGAACCGCCTTGGCTGCTGATTTTGTGTACTTGACAGTGGGGTTGGGAATGCTGCAAGCATTTTGACTGGCACAGCCAGAAATCTCTCAGGCAGAAGGTAGTCAATGGTGCAGGACTGAGGAAGGAGGGTGAAGGAGCCACCTGTGAAAGCTCAAGTCTATGGACAACCTGGAGGGTGTGATCTCTTGAAGGGTTCAGAAATGACCTTGTGCGTCCCTTGATCTTGATTCGTCTTACAATGGGTGAAGCAGCAAGACAGCGAGGGAGATCCCAGCACAGCTCATTATTGGAACACACCGAACTTGATTGCAGGAAATACGACTTCAGCCACAGAGTGGTCAATGTCTGGAATCCTCTACCTGACTGTGTGGTTTCTTCCCCAAACCCCAAAAACTTTAACCTTAGACTTTTTATTATTGACCTCACCCTTTTCCTAAGAGGTCTGTAGGGGGCATGCATAAGCGCACCAACGTGCCTACCGTCCCTGACCTAGTGATTCTTCTATTTTTCTTATATGTATCCATATATTCATAACTATGTTTTTACTTATACCTATTATCTTGTAAGCAATTGACAAAAATAAATAGATAAATAAATAAATAAAAATAAATTCCCTTCCAGTCATGCAGATCCTTGGCTCGGTTAACATAAAACGCTTTGGGTAATTGGGCGGCTGATTTAACTCATTTTCTGGGTTTAAACAGCACACCAACTCATACTTTAACTATTCCGGCAGAGTTACACAACGTAGGACAGGAAAGACATACACTGTTTCTTACCAAAGCAGAAACCAGTTAACCTTAATATCAGTGGTGAGATTTTACTGGTTCGGCCCATTTTTGATGAACTGGTAATAAAATGCTACAGTTCGGCCAAATCGGTCGTAAAAAAACAACTACTGGTTCGGCCGAACCGGCATTTATTTATTTATTTTCCTCCCAGAGATCAGCTGTTCCAATAATGAGCTGTGCTGGGATCTCCCTCGTTGTCTTGCAAAAAGGGTTGAAAGGGAGTATGTGTGCTGCACACACACAAAGGCATGAAAACTGCCATGAAGTTTGTGGGCTAAGGCCAAAATGCCATGCCCATGGAACTAGGACCCACAGAACATGCAGCATCACAGGCTGCAGCCCCATAGAACATACAGGGGGTTCTTAGCATGAGAGACCCTGCTGCCTCCTGGTTCTTGGCCTGGCCTGTGGACTCTGGGTGTTGGAGGGAGATACCAACTCTGAGAGTTTGGTGGGAGCCACCAGGTCTCCAGACAAATCAGTTTGCATGCACATAAGAGGGTACAAGGACATGGTAGACCCTTCTAGTCCTAGAAGGATTAGGAGGGTATGAAAGCAGTATTCCAGTATTTGAGGGTTAGGCTGCTACAAAGAGGAAGGAGTCAACGTATTTTCCAAAGCACCTGAAGGCAGGACAAGAAACAATGGATGAAAGTAATCAAGGAGAGAAACATCCTGGAATTGAGGAGAAACTTCTTAACAATGAGGACAATTAGCTGGTGGAACAGCTTGCCACCAGAAATTGTAGGTGCTTCATCACTGGAGGTTTTCAAGAAGAAACTAGACAGCCACTTGTCTGGAATGGTTTAGGGTCTCCTGCTTGAGCAAGGGGCTAGACTGGAAGACCTCCAAGGAAGACCTCTTGAATCTGTTCTGATTCAAGACTGATTCAAGGAAGTCCTCAACTTATGACTACAATGGAGCCCAATCTTTCTGTTGTTAAGCAAGACAGTTGTTAAGTGAGATTTGCCCATGTTATATTTTTATTGCCACAGTTGTGAAGTGAATCACTGCCATTGTTAAGTTAGTAACACAGTTAAGTTAGTAACACAGTTGTTAAGTGAATCCACTTTCCCCCTTGATGTTGCTCATCAGAAGATTGCAAAAGGGGGTCACGTAATCCTGGATACATACACGCCAATTGCCAAGGATCCAAATTTTGATCATGTGACCAGAGGATGTTGCAACGGTTGTAACTGTGAAAAATGGTCGTGTCACTTTTTTCAGTTCTGTTTTAACTTTGAATGGTCACTAAATGAATGGTTGAAAGTTGAGGACTACCTTTATGTGTGTATGGGGTATGTGTGTGGAGATTGTGTGTCCCAGCTGCTGCTGAACAGTCTCAAAATTCAGCACAGAGGCTGACCAACTGAAGATCTCCCTGAGCTGAAAGTGGTGAAGGTAGTGATAAAAGTGAACTTTTTGCAATTGCAAATCAACACCTCTGTAGTGGAATGTGGACTGGATTCCCAGGAGGGAGGGGCTGTTTTCCAAAGGTCAAAGAGGCAGCTGAGCTCAGGGAGTTCAGTCCATAGGAAGAGAGTTAAGCTGGCTCCTCCCCAGTAGTTCACAGAATATATCTATAATTATGTGGATACTTGCTTTAGTCTGGCAAGATTCTGTCTATAGGTGGAGAACAATAAGGGAAACTATTCAGAAGTCACTCCTTGATATCAGTCTTCCAGAAACCAGAAAAATGTGACTTCTAGTCCCTCCCACCTTAACTGTAAAAGCCAGCTGGGTGAGCTTGGACCAATCACCAGGAGATAGTAAATTCTAGTTCCACCTTAGGCATGAAGGCTGAATGGGTGACCTTGGACCAATCACCAAGAAATGGTGAGTTTTGGTCCTGCTTTAGGCATGAAAGCTGGCTGGGTGATTTTGGATCAATCACCAGGAGACAGTGAATTCTTGTCCTGCTTTCGGCATGACAGCAGCTGGGTAATTTTGGGCCAATTACCAGAGGATAGAGAGTTCTAGTTCCACCATAGGCATGAAAATCAACTGGGTGACTTTAGGCCAATCCCTCACTCTCAGTCCAACCCACCTCCCAAAGTTGTTGTTGTAGGGAAAGTAGGAAGAAGAAAGAGTAGCAGGTATGTTCACCGTCTTGAATTATTTATAAACATAATAAATGCAGGATTTTTTTTTGAAAAAAACCTTTTTTAAAAGAAGGCATCCAGAGGCCTGGCATCTGAAAAGGCTGCACATTTAGAACTGGGATTACTTTGAAATCCAGTCTTTTATCCACATATTGTGAATTTAAATCACACGGCTTCCCTTCAAGCATTTGAACAGGGGCTGCCTATGAGTCTGGAGGAAGAGGAAGGGGGACACACTGGATACTGTGGATCACCCCTAAGAATCCTGGGAATTGTAAATCCAAATAACCCCAGTGCCGGTGTGTGTGTGTGGTGGCAATGGTGGTGATGGGAGCCGAAAGCCTTCACCACTGGAGAACATCTGGCTGGAGAAAGTGGCCTTAGGGCAGGGGTGTCAAATGCAATTTCAATGAGGGCTGCATCAGGGTGGTGTTTGACTTCAGGGGGCCGGGGTGGGCATGGCCAGCCTGATGTCACTCATGTTGGGGGCATCTGTGCTCTGCCAGGGAAAACAGGCTCCTGAGCTCTGTTTTCAGCCGTGATGGCCTCCTGCTGCCCTCTGCCAGTGAAAATGGAACTCGTTTTCACTGGCACTATGGCAGTGGTGGTAGTCTACCAGTTTGGGCCAATTTGGCTTAACCAGTAAGTAAAAAAAACTTCCCCCCAACAACTTTCTTCCTCCCAATGATCAGCTGTTCTGACAATCCCCCTCACTGTCTTATTGCTTTGCCCAAGGCTCCCCTGAGGCCCAGGAGGCAAAAAGGGGCACACAGGGGTGGGGGTGGGGTGCTGCGCTCCGCCCCACTCTGTTTTTTGCCTCTTGGGCCTCAGGGAAGCCTCCTGAGAGCAAAAACGGGCTCCCAGGAGGCTTCCCTGAGGCCCAAAAGTTAAAAAACAGAGCTCGGGGGATGCTGCAAAAAAAGAAGCCATGCCCACCCAGTCATATGGTCACACCCACCAAGCCACTCCCATATAGCCAAGCCCACAGAACCAGTAGTAAAAATATTTGCATCCCACCTGTGATTGACCGAAAGGGGTGTGGCACAAAAGCAACAAAGTCACAAAAATAGGTAAAGTCCCTTTAAGTCCTCCAACTTGGCCTCTTATGTCCAGTTATCATCGGCCGGAGAAAAAATTCTCCCAAGAACAGTTTTTAAAGGGAAAAAATTCAGTCTGAACCCAAAGTAATCTAAATTATCAATAAAAACCAACACAAACCACATTGCAGCAATTAACGAGACAGGGCAGGATAAGGGATTGAAGACGTCAAAGGATAACGAAATATACAACTTGGGAGGATGCCAGAACTCAGATAAGATTTGACAAACCAAAATAATTTCATGCTTTGCTTCCAGCAACTTTGCTGTGGGCAGTTTGCCCTTTTAAACAGTCTTCCCAGTTGCAGCCCATGAAGGGGATCAGGGCCCTTTCCTCCACTGTAAACCATGCAACTCAATTGCTCCCTTCTCCGTTCCTCCCTGCGTGCCCCAGGGTGAAGAGGGGATGGGCCTGGGTCTTCCTCTGAATGCCCAGCCGGCCTGAGCCCTTCCCCAGTTTCCTCCCCAGCCACCGGAGCCACACTCCCACTCCCTATCAGCTGCTCGACCTCCCCCTCGGAATCAGATTCCAACAGGGGCAGGACACCACCCCAGCACTGTGGCCTGGTCCTTTGCTGTTTCTAGGGCGGCCCCGCGGGCCAGATCTGAGCACCCCATGGGCTGAATCCGGCCCCAACCTTGAGTTTGACACCCTTTGAGATTAAGGGGAGTGCTAAACCTCCATCGGCAATCATGCGTGGCTTCCACATTGTCGAACTGAGTTCTGAGATCCTCTCCAAGTAGGTCAGAGAAGTGGGACGCAAGCAGGCTGCGTGGTGTCTTTGAAGAAGTCGGGACACCCAACGATCGGCTGGGGTGTCCACTGATTCAAACTATCTGGAACAATTGAGAGCGCGGGAGATCAGCCGGCTGGATTGAAGGCGAAGGTCTGGCGAAAACCTCTCAGTGAAGATGAGAGGATCGTTGCTCTTTAGCTGGAAATCGAAGCGGAATTGCAGGCAGCGCGAACCGCAGTTCGGTGAGGAGAACATGGGTGGCCGCGTTTCTCCAGAAAATGCCCATCAAGAAGAGGCGAGGAGAAGAAAGGCCAGGAGGAGATCTCTACGAGGGGACGGAAGANCTCTCTCCCTCCCTCTCTCTCTCACCCCCTCCCCCTCCCTCCCGCTCTCTCCTTCTCTCTCCCTCTCCCCTCTCCCCCTCTCTTTCTCCCTCCCACCATTCTCCTCTCTCTCCCTTTCTCTCCCTCTCTCTCCCCCTTTCCCTCCCTTGTTTCTCTCCCCCTCCCTCCCGCTCTCTCCTTCCCTCTCCCTCTCTCCCTCTCTTTCTCCATCCCACTCTTCTCCTCTCTCTCCCTCCCTCTCCCCCTCTTCCTCTTCCTCTGTCTCCCTCCGTCTCTCTGTCTCTCTCCCCTTTCCTCTCCCCCTTCCTCTCCCTCTCTCCCTCCCTTCCTCCCCCCTCTCTCTGTTTTTGTATTTGTGTAGAAAAATAGGTCTCTCTCACATTTCATGCAAAACTCGAACAGAGACAATTCAGAAGTGGAGAAGCAGAAGTGGTGCAATTCAGAATGATAACTGGATTCAATCCAGATTGCTAGACTGGATGATCTCTTGGTCTGGCTGGCTGAGTAGTAGTATATTAACAGAGATATATAAACAAATCCCACTCCTTTCTCGCACGGATGATGTTATCTGGTTGAGTAATGAAATGTCTGGGAGAAAACAATCAAGCTCAGAGACCACCAAAGACTCCACAGGTTAACCCTGAGCTACAAACATTCCCTTTTATTTACACTTGGAAGACTGTACATAGTTTTGGTCACCACGATACAAAAAAAGATGTTGAGACTCTGGAAAAAGTGCAGAGAAGAGCAACAAAGATGATTAGGGGACTGGAGGCTTAAACATACAAAGAACAGTTGCATTAACTGGACATGGCCAGTCTAGTGAAAAGAAGGACCAGGGGAGACATGATAGCATCTTCCAATATTTGAGGGGCTGCCCCAAAGAAGAGGGAGCCAAGCTATCCTCCAAAGACAAGAAGCAGGACAAGAAGCAACAGGTGGAAACTAATCAAGGAGAAAAGCAACCTGGAACTAAGAAGAAATTTCCTGCAATGGAACGACTTGCCTTCAGAAGTTGTGGGTGCTCCAGCACCAGATGTTTTTAAGAAGAGATTGGAAGACCCAATTGTCCAGAAGGTAGAGTGTCTCCTGCTTCAAGAGGGGATTGGACTAGAAGACCTTCAAGGTGCCTTTTAACTCTGTTATTCTGCATTTCTGGTTATGAGGATAAGAGAACCTGGCAGGTGATTGTCCCTATCGAGTGAGTGTGCTGGAAAACCACCACAAGTAGCCACCCCTTGTCTGTCTTTGGGAGATTCCACCCCCCATCCTCCCCAAAAGCTAATCTGAGCTGTTCCTGGTTTTTAATTGGAGCGAAGAGAATCGGGAAACCTCAGGGCTGTATAATAAGCCAGCCTGGGTGATAAAAAGGCATATTTGAAGAAATCAGTGCTATGTATCACTTCTGTACCTTCGCCAGGAGAATAACAAGGATCTCTCCACGTAATCCCCAGGAATCAAGGGTGACCTATCCAGTCCCTGGATTTCCCATTTTCACAATTCAGGATTTTTGCACCCTGAAGTAGCAGAAACCTACAGAAAACCTGTGTGACTGGCGGTGCATCTAGTCCCATTTCTTCCTCATATTTAATTGCTTGTTTTCCTCCCCCAAAGCCTCCAATGGTTTTCACACCTTGGGTGCTCGACTCACAGACAACGGTTGTCTCATTACTTCCATGGTCTTTTCTCTCACCTTGGGGAGCCTGGCTGAAAATCACATCACGAGCCATCCAGTGAAGGCGTCAGGTGAGGAGAAAGGTGATTCAGGTGGCGAGAATTCGGAGACGGTGATATTTCCTGTCGGTCCGTCCATGTGATCCCATCTAATAAAGGGGTTTCTGCAAACCAAATTTGCAGAATAACCATCCAGAATGTCAAGTGAAGGCCTGGGCGGCAACAGAACTGTCAGTCTCCTATTCAAAACCAGATTACAGGTAGTCCTTGATTTACAATCCCTCATTTAGTGACTGTTTGAGGGAGTGGTATGGTGGCCTAGAGGTGGAGCTTTGGCCTCACAATCAGGAAGCTGTGAATTCAATCCTAGGCAGAGGCAGGTATTTCTCCCTCTGGGCACAATGAGAATATATCTGCCAAATATAACTCTGTACTGGTGACAGGAAAGGCATCTGGCCAGTAAACACTCTGCTAGCTCCATTCAGTTGCCCAGACTCTGCCCCGCAAGGGATTTTGGGATCATTAAAAGAAAATGATGATTTAATGACCGTTTGAAGGTACAATGGCACTGAAGAAAGTGACTTAAGGCCATTTTTCACACTTATGACCGTTGCAGTTTCCCCATGGCCACAGGGTCAAAATTCAGATGCTTGGCAACTGGCTCGTATTTATGATGGTAGCAGTGTCCTGGGGTTACGTGATCCCTCTTTGTGACCTTCTGACAAGCAAAAATCCACGGGGAAGCCAGATTCACTTAACAACCACGTTACTAATGTAACAACTGCAGTGGTTCACTTAGCAATGGTACCCAGGAAGGTCATAAAATGGGGCAAATCTCACTTTTTGAAATTTTAGGCACAGTTGTGATGCTTAAGTCAAGGGCTAACTGGATTGCTTTTTTAAATTGGTGTCCCTTGTGGACTTCCTTGTATGTTTTTGGCTAGAGGGACGCCGAGATGGCCTTTGGGTTTCCCTAGAAGGGCTAAGCCTGGAGGGCAGCTGCCAATCCCTGCCTCCGCTCAAGCCTGGGACCCTTGGTTTTTGTTTTTGAATTTTTTTTATTGATTTTCAATAAACAAACATACATAAACAAAACACAAAACATAAAAACATAAAACTTCTTTTTGGAAAGCGGCTTCCCAGGTTACATCTTTTTGTACAGACATACATGCGATTCTGCTCAACTTTTATCCCAGTTCATATCTTATTACCATCAACATTTCTACATAGCTTCTTCCCCTCTTTTTCACTCTCTTAATTCTTTTTATTTATTTATCTCAATTTAAAATCATATCGTATATCTTTTGTCTGTTACTATTTTCAATTTTCTCTTAATCTTTTCTCATTAACACAAAATTTCTCCTGTAAATCACTGACTGAAGTAGATGCCTTTAAAATCTCTTCCCCTAAATCAACACTCTAAGTTATAATTTTCATTTTGATTCTGCTTAGTACATTCTGAAAGCTACATACTATATTTAAAATAAGAAAGAAATAATAAGTTATTGATATAAATTAAAACAATAATCCATAGCAAATTAAACTATTATTAATCCATTTTCTAACATTATTTCAAATATAAAACACAAACAATCTTTGTACTTTTGGCAGAACTCTTTTTAATTCATATTTTTACTCACATCTCTAAATAAATCTTGTTTCTTTAACATCTTTTTAACCTTGTAACTTCGCTTCCCTTTTCCTTTCCTTTCTCTCCAATCCTGCCTTTTCACCCTTGTCTCTAATCATCCACATTCTTAAATCTCCAACCTTCTTCTGTATTCCTCTTTTCTGTTGGCTTCTGGACATGTATCAATTTGTTACCTTATTTCCCCTGTTTTTTAGTTTTTTTTAACATTCTTAAATTCTCCATTCTCTTCCCCCTTCCCTTTTCTCCCCAGCTAAAGTCTGTTTGCTCATAAAGATGCTTTCTTCTTCAGCCCAGTCTTCTTTTTTGTCTTCTGTAGTAGAATCCCTTTCTAAAAAAAATTGAACGCCAGATCCAGAAAGCCCTTCGTTCTTTTCCTTTCTTTTAGCTTTTTTTAAAATTTTCAGTTCATCAATCAATAGTCCATTGTAAAAGTGTTATACACCAATGTTTTTATCTTTCAAATAATGATTCCCCAAAAGTCCCAAAGTCACCCAAAGCAATACCAAATTACACAGTATCTGTTTCATTTTAGTCACTTTCTTCTTTTTATACTTTCTCTTCCTCGGTTATAGTTCATTACAAAGCCTCCAATTCAAAATATATCTTTTTAAAGTCTTGTTACAGTTTACCCTTTCTTATAAATTCCAGCGCCCTCCTCCAACAAAAATTTAATTAGTTATTCTTTTCCTCTCTTTCCCATTATAGCAAAAAGAGTTCTCTTCCCAACCCCCCACCCTGATGCGCAAGAAATCTTTATTCCCCTGCTTAGTTTTCAAAGATTACCTGCTCTGAATGCCAATGGTTTTTTCCTAATTTCTCAATTCATTTCCTATCAGAGAAGATGACTTACTCTATTTTTGTTTTAATTTCGTTTCATGGTCTCGTTTTATCTCTATGTGAGTATGTGTAGCCTTATCAATATTTATTGAATTTTACGTTCTATGGAATTTATACTTCAGTAGTAGTATAATAGAAAATGAAAAATAGAAACAGACAAAAGAAACACATAATGATTTAAATTGCAGATAAAAAATAAATTAAAATAGGATTAAGAGATGAAAAGAGGGGAAAGAAGCTATAAAATAATCGTAAATGGAGAGAATTACAGAAAGAAGGTGAGGATTAAGAAGGTGGCCATTAAAACAAGGGGTTAAAAAGGCACGGATTGGAGAAGAAAGGAAGGAAAAAGGAAGAAAGTTACAAAGGTTTAAAACACTGTAAAGAAAACAAGATTTATTCAGAGGATATGAGTAAAAATATGATTAAAAAAATATTCTGCAAAATAGCGGCCCTTGGTTTTTGTCTAAAACCATCTTTATCATTACCTTGGTGCTACAGCCCTTCTGCCCTCATTCTTGAGAGCTCGACTGGAGAGGTCGATGGGCAGAAGGCTGTTCAGAGAAGATCCAACCTGAAATAAGGAGCATTTCCTGACAAGTGACAATGTATTAGTGGAAGGCTTGCTTCTAGATAAGTTTGGTTGCTCGTTCCTGGAGGTTGTTCAAGAAGAGAATGGGACACACCCCCCCCCCCCCCCCCCCCCCCCCCCCCCCCCCCCCCCCCCCCCCCCCCCCTTTTGTCCAGGATGGATGATAATTCTCTTCCTTGGTGGCCCGGGGGGGAGAGTTTGGAGAGAAGACATTCCCAAGGTTCCCTTCCAGCCTCTATTCATTCCATTCAATTTCTATTCTATTTCTATTCCATTTTGTTCCTGTTCCCTGTTCCTGTTGCGCTGTTCCTGTTCCTATTCTACTCTACTCGACTCTATTCTATTCTATTCATTTTTCTATTCTATTCATTAATCCTTCTATTTATTCATTATTCTATTTTGTTCTATTCTAGTCATTCTATTCTCTATCTATCTATTCTATCTAATTCCCTATTCCTATCCTGTCTTATTCTATTCTATTCTATTCTATTCTACTCTACTCTACTCTTCTACTCTAACTCTATTCTCTATTGCTATGCTATTCATTATTCTATTCTCATTCCAAGTTCATTTTTCTATTCATTCATTATTCTATTCTATTTATATTCATATTCTTTCTGTTCTATCTATCTATTCTGTTTCATTGCCTATTCTCTGTTCTATTCTTATTCTA